>RJWT010056178.1:0-10065 GCA_004365215.1 Cuniculus paca
TGGTAGCTACTCATCTGTTCTGCAACTCCGTAATTTCGTCATTTCAAATATATTGAATAATGAAATCATGCAGTGCGATTGTGAGATTGTTCTCCTTTATTCAACATAATTCTTCAGAGACTAATCCAAATTGATGCTTGCCACTACTGCCTGTTCCTTTTTGCTGCTGAGCAGTTTTCCTCAGTGTGGATATGCAGCTTATTTTGTCATTCACCACCGAAGGACATCTGGATTGTACAAATAAAACTGCTGTAGACACTCATGTAAGGTTTTGTGTGGCTTTAAGTTTGATTTCTCTGAGAGAAATATTCAAAAATGCAATTTCTAGTTGTATGTTCATTGAATTTTTTTTGTGTGTGCCGGGTATTGAACTTACGACCTTGTGCTTGCCAGGCAGGTGCTTACACTGCTGGGCTAAATCCCCAGCCCCCATTTATCGAATGTTTTAAGAAATCACCAAACTGTCTTCCAGACTGGCTGTATCATTTTCCGTTCCCATCACAAAAGTATGAATGGTTCAATTTCTCTGCATACTTACCAGCATTTGGTGGTATTACGACTTTTAAATTTTATCATTCTTATATATAATATAGTTATATGTCATTGACATGTTGATTTGTATTTCTCTAGTGGCTAACATTGAACATATATGTTTATATGCCACTCTATATGCCTTTTTACTTATGAATTTGAGAGTTCATTATCACTCTATCTTTTCAAAGATATATATTTGCAAATATTTTCTTCCATTGCTTGTGCTGTCATCTTCAAAGATATTGAGGAAATCAAAAATGAGACAGAAAGAAATCCCTCACAGTTGCCACAATGCACACTGCCATCCTCCAAATAGATGCCCAGATCACCAGCCCCAGGCCTGCAAAGTCAATCACACAACACAAGCATCAAGCTATTCCTTTCACCCCAGCTGCTATCATCTCACCCTGAGTTCCTCTGAATCAGCCAGCTGCATATGGAGGGCTTGGGGGAAAGGAATGCTCTTCTGGTCTCCCAGCCGTCTCATGCGAAGGCGTGGTTAGGCTTCTTGCTGGGTCTCTTCCCGTTTTCATTGTGAATTTTAACAATAGGTAGAATGGCATAATTTTAATTTTATCCTCTCTCCAAGCCGACATTGTAATGGGCTTTTGAAGTTTAAATTTTTTTTCAATTTTGTCTTCTAATTTGGATAAAGGAGCTCTTTCAACACTGCAAGAATCCAAATTTCTAAAATCTCTCTATTTCTCTTCATTTCTGCTTGAAAATTGGCAATTTCTTTTGAGCTTCTCTCTTCCTTGTAATCTTTTTGTCATTTAGGGTCAAAAGAATTTAATATGTGCTCCTGAAATTCTGCCTTCCAACCCTCTCTAGGGTCACATGTCATTAGGTATCTTATCTGCCTTTGAAGTTACCTTGTTTTTGCCAAATAGTTGCCACTGCTTGACATAGTTTCCAGTTTTCTGATTGTTAAGCCATTGCTACTTACATTTGCGACATTTGTGAGAACGGCATTCAGATTTTGCTACTGATATTTGTATTGGTGAAGACAAAGTTGGTTATTCTTTGGTATAAGTAACCCCAAAATCTTGGTAATTTAGCACAGCAAATACTTATTTCTTACACACATACAATCTCTTCTGTTTTTCTGGTGTGTCTAAGATAATACCTGTTTCACAATTTTTTATTTTTATTTTTATTTTGGTACCGGGGATCAAACTCACGACCTCGTGCGTGCCAGACAGGTGCTTATGCCGCTAAGCTAAACCCCTCGCCCTGTTTCACAAGTTTTTGACACTGTGGCATCTCTATTCCTCTATGAAGATTCTTCCATGACTAGCACAGCAAGAGATTAGAGAGCCCAAAGAATGAACTCTATGTACCTGCTCCTCAGAGCCACAACCTATGCTGGACATATATAACTTTATTTATTTATTTATTTTTAAATTTTTATTTTGAAAAGAATACAATCAAACAAAATAAAACAGAGTAGAGTCAGTCACTACCAAACAATGAACATGGTACATGACTTCTAAACAGGGTAAAAAGCTATCAATAATGGCTATCATAATGCCTCTTGTTATTTGCAATACATATTTATCAGGGATAAATAAAATCAAACAAAATAGAACAAAATAAAACCAGTAAAAAATCAAAAAGAAAACAACAAATAAGGCAGAACAATGCAAGTAATACAGTGCTTCAAGAGACTAGTAAAACAGCAGTGGCTACCGTAATGCTTCTTGTTATCTTCAGAATAGTTGCCTACACCTTCAGACATATTACAATCAAACAACACAGAATAGAGTAAAATCAATCAAGACAAAACAGTGAAAGCAATACAAGGTTTCAAAACAAGATAATTGGACATCTTTGATGGCTACAATTATATATTTTGTTATCTTTAAAATAGCTGTCCATTATGCTGGACACATATAACTTTATTTTTTTAGTGGATCATTGGGCAGAATGTTCTTTTTATTATGTATACTTGCAATATATAATAGTTACGTTCATTTTATGGAATTGGTACATGTATGTAATGTCTTATATCATTTTTGATCCTTTTACCCTCTTCTTCACTTCCACAGAACTTTCATTTGCCTACATAAGTGGGAGGTGAATAGAAAGTGTTTTTTCTCTTATGTCCAAAAGGGGAGACATGATGTATGTAGTGAACATCTAATAGAACTATAGTCATGTCAACCACTATTATCACAGGAGGAAAATTCTGCTTAACTCCATGCAAACTCAAAAGTTAAGAAAATGTTCATTTTCAGAAAATGGAAAAGTCCCTTCCAAAACGTAAAAATAGTTATATATAGCAAAAGAGGTTAGTTAAAAACACCCTTGAATTATAGACTACTTCAAACCATGCAAGGTTGATTATCTTATCACTTGACAATTTTAGTGTCTTTAGGAAAATTTGCAAGATGCATTAGAATTCTAATCTCTAAATCTTTGAGCATTCTTCAAAGGCTGTCATGGGTACAAATCTGTTATTATGATTATATTTATATTCAGAGTAGGAAGATTTAGAAGAAAGTACATAATTTGGTAATCTTTCCAAACTAAGACTTGGTGATGTGATAATTCAGAAATCATACTTTTAGAAATAAAGTATAAAGTATTTTATTGAGTATTTTAGCATGCATGGTTCTGTCAATATTCTGTTATTGTTACCAATGCCCGAGATAATCAACTTGACAAAAAGAAAAGCTTATTTTTGCTTATAGTTTTGGAGGGTTTGGTGTTGGTTAGTTGACTCTTGGCTTTTGGACCTGTAATAAAGCAGCACATTATGATGGGAGCAATGGAAAGATGCTAACATTATAGCCAGAAGGAAAGAGAATTAGGGACGGAGTCTCATGATATCTTTTGAGAGAAGGCACCCAACGACCCAATTTTCTTCCCCCAGGTTCCACCTCCTAAATGTTCTGCTGCCTCCCAGTAGCAGTATAGGCTGGTAATCAAGCCTATGGCACTTTGAAGTTCACTTGAGATGCACATTATAGCTATGGCAATATTTTATTTAAGTTGGTATAAAATATTTTACAATATTATTATCATCAGAAGGGATGTAGTTAGTTCAACTTTACACACACATTTGCATTCCCTAAGTACACACTCAACAAACACACAAAAATGTGACTGGTATTGTCAAGAAACTTCCCCTAGAAAAATTGGTCACAATCAGGTACTCGATAGGTAACCTGTGGACTCTTAATGAGACAATGACTCTGAAGGCCAATGAAAGAATGTGGTGTAATTTGGAGCTACTTACCCAGTAATGGAGATCCATTGCCACTTCTGCCTGCATGTTCTCTCACTGTATTAATTTCTTATTTATATCCTATCCTCAAAATAATTTGAAGTGGCCTAGAATGTGAAATATAATTTTGAAGAAAGCAAGAGACACTAGGGTAACCATTGTTAATCTCCTGTTGTTATGTTTTGAAAACCTGTATAGCTTGCAGTGTTCTCCTTTGAAATACTATATTACGTTTGACTCTATACTGTTTTCTTTTGCTTTTTTCATTCTGTTCTGTTTTGTTTTGTCCTATTTTCTTTAAAATAAAAAAAAATATAAGTATGGCAGACTTTTACTTCTGGCTGTCTAGGGAGAATCTGGCTTGTCATTTGCCATAAATATCTACAAAATTGGACACTTATTTTCAGGTTTTGGAAAAATGTGGTACCAGAGTGGTCCCTGAGGGAAGACAAACATATGAAAAGGCCTCTTTGCTCCAGCTGTCTTCTAGGGACAGTGTCCCCAAGGCTGAGAAGGCAGGTGGAAGCTGCATAGACTACCACAGTGTGGGGAGCTGATAGGTAGGGGGTGACACCCAGGGCAGTGGAAGCAGGGAAGCAGGCTGAGAAGGTACCACAAAAGAGGGAGTCTGAATTGGTGTTAGCCTCGGCAGGTTTAATCTGAATATCACCTGCAAAACTTGATATGTCTTCTTTGTAGAAGTTCAAATCCACGAGGCCTTTAATCAACAAGACTTTATTTAAAAGTTTTAGATCTTTTTCCTTCCTCCACCTGCTGAGTAACACTTTAATTACATGTATTAGTCACATCCTGGAGCTCATCTGACAGACACTTAGGTGTTCATCCTATTTCCAAATAAAAGGTCGCCTTTTCCTGGACAAACTCTTCTAATCATAAGTTTTAGAACCTCACTTTTAGTTGATGTATTACAATATGCTAAAATACTTCAAACTTGTGATAAAAGTAAAGGGTAAATGTTCTTTTTATTCCTTTTCTTTCCTTTCTTTTTGTGGAGTTGGGGGGGGGGTCAAACCCAGAGTTCATATATACTAAGCATGTGTTCTACCACTGAGCACCCTCCCAGGCTTTTTATTTTTATGTTTTTAAATTTTATTTTTTTATGGCACTAGGGATTGAATTTGTGTTAAGTGACAAGCTACATTCCCAGCCTTTGTTATTTTATTTTGAGACAGAGTATTACTAAATTCCCCAGACTGGCCCCAAACTTAAGATCCTCCTGCCTCAGTCTCCTGTTTAGCTGAGATTACAGGTATGTGCCATGCCTAGCATAAGTCTTAAAATAACATTTAAAAAGTCATTATTCTCTGATAATATGTTGATATTTATCATCACTTATTTTTCTCTACTATCTTTATTAATAAAGTTTTCTTATTTTTAAGTCTCTGCTGTTATTATTTCATGTTAATTTATTTTCCTCTTGCACTCATATTAATGTATTTCTAAACAACATTGAAAATCTAGGCATTTTGTCCTTTTAACTGATTATGTGAGTCATTTGCTTAGCTAATTAAAATGCAGAGTCCTGCAGATCCAGTGAAACAAACTCTTCATGGAGGAGCCTAAGGATATATTAAAAAAAAACAAAAAACAAAAAAACAAAACCCTATAGGCATCAGGTGGATGTGGAAAGCTCATCTTAAGTGTCTTTTAATTTTTTTTCTCTTCTTTTGTAGTGCTGGGGACTGAATCCAAGGCCTGCCACATACTAGGCAAGTGATCTACCACTGAGCTATACTCCTAGCCCTGGTTTTGTGCTTATACTGATTAAATAGCTGTAAACTTCCCCTTACCTTCCCCAAACATGATCAAACTGGGTGTATGGACCTGGGAACTATGGAATAATTTTATTATAATACCAACTGATCCAAATAATTTGAGATTAAAAGATATATTGTTATATTACATAGTGAGTATGAACATACCACTTATATTAGATATCAATATATGTAAATATAGATATGTATGTAAATATATATAAATACACTGTTAAAATTTAGATTCGTATGGCTTATTACCTAGTTCTATTCATATGAACCAAATTTTTGGTTCACTATATATCTTACAAATATTAAAAATATTTGACTAAAAATTAAAGAATATTAGATGTTGAAGTTGTAGAGACTATTTTCCAAATTGAGATACAGGTAAAAAGTTAAATTATTATCATTGTGACATTGTAAAGTAGAAAGAAAACTGATAGAAAGATGAAGATGCGGAAGAATAGAGTGTAACATAATCTAAAATCTCTTCCAGCCTGTTTTCCAAGCTACCTCACCTTTACAATATTAGACTTTTTCTTTTCCTTCTGTTTTCCTTTTAAAAATTAGATATACCTCAGCAACACAGCACCTGCCTGGCAAGCATGAGGTCATGAATTCAATTCCCAGTACCAAAAAAAAATAGTTAATTAATTAATTTTGATGCTAAGGATGAACCCAGGCCCTCAAACTAGGAAAGTAATTTATCCTTGAGTTACAACTCCAGATCATAATGTTACTTTCAAAGTTAGTGTTCTAGTTATTTCTTCTTTATCCAATAAAAATAGGAAGACTGCCTAAGAATCTACCTTTCCATCTCGAATGCTTCCTGCCTGAGTATGATCTGTTTTTCACTGTGCATGAATATTGGTGATATTTAATACATTATTAGTGTAGATGTACTGCCTAGATGCTCGAAATTCATTTGAGAATTGCATAAATTGCAGCTATTTTAGGTTACCAATACTAATTTAGAGATTAAATAATTGTAACTGAGATCATGTTGAAATGTAACATTATTTAGATATTTCAGGTTTAAATATCACCTAGGTACATAGATGCAACTAAATTGAGTACAGATTCTCAGATCATAAGTTTTATAGTAGTCTTTAGACTGCAATATATTTTCTTGGTTTTAAATTTTATTTTAAAGAGAATAGAACAAAAGAAAAGAAAAGAAAACAAAACAGAATAGAGTCAAACACAGCATAGCATTTCAGAACAGAACACTGCAAGCAATACAGGTCTTCAAAACATAACAACAGGAGATTAACAATGGCTACCCTAGTGTCTCTTGCTTTCTTCGAAATGGTTGTTCACACATTCACAGATAATAAACTCAAACAAAACAAAATAACATAAAACCAGATAAAACTAAAGAGTGAAAGCATTACAGGCCTTCAAGTCAGACAACAAGAAATCAACAATGGCTACCTTAATGTCCTTTGTTTTCTTCAAAAAAGTAGTTCATATCTTCTCACATATTGCAATCAAATAGTAGAAAACAGACTTAAACCAATCAAATCAAAGAATAAAAGCACCACTGGACTTCAGAACCTTTCCCCATATTTATTGGGGATTTTGTATTTTATTGAGTCTTTCAGTTTCTTACACTAGGGAGATGATGCAGTGTTTACACATGTGAGTTTGATTTACTTCACTTATGAGTATGGTCTCAAGTTGCATCCATTTACCAATAAGAGCCTCAATGTGATAATTTTTTATAGCTGAATAGTACTCCATTGTATAAAAATACCACATCTGTTTTATCCATTCCTCAATTGATGGGCATTTGGGTTGTTTCCAAGATTTGGCTATTAAAAATTGTGCTGCTATAAACATGGGTGCACATATATCACTGTGGTATGATGATTTCACTTCATCTGGGAATATGCCCAGAAGTGGAATAGCCGGGTCAAATGGGACTTCCAATCCTAGCTTTTTAATGAACCTCCAGACTGATTTCCACAGTGGCTGCACCAGTCTACACTCCCACCAACAGTGGAGAAGGGTTCCTTTTTCCCCACAGCCTCTCCAGCATTTGTTACTGGTGGTTTTCTTGATCCTAGCCATTCTTTCTGGAGTGAGATGAAATCTCAGAGTTGTTTTAATTTGCATTTCTCTAATGACCAGTGATGCTGAACATTTTTTCATGTATTTATTTGCCATTTGTATTTCTTCAGCTGAGAAGTGTGTTTTTATCTCAGATGCCCATTTTTGGATTGGGTCTTTAAATTTTAAGGGCCTGATTTTTTAAAATTCTTTATACGTTCTAGATAAAAGACCTTTGTCTGAAGGACAGTTGACTAAGATTTTTTCCCAATTTGTGGGTTTTCTTTTCACTTTGTTGGAGATTTCTTTTGACATGCAAAAACTTTTTAACAAAACAAGATCCCAGTTGTTGATTCTGGGAAGTGTTTCCTGTGCATAGACTGCAATATATTTTCTTCTTGGATTTAGTATTTATAAAAAGTATGTGATCAACTTGATGATTTTATGTTATTTATCAGCTTGGATGCAAAATTTTTATTTCCTATTTTTCAAATGACAATAAGAGACAGAAAGACAGAGTAAATCAGATTATGGTCCCTTTCATATATTTTGCTTTATAGATGGTGAGAACTTTTGATCTGAAAACTCAGATATTTTGACCTTGATAACTCTCTCTGTAGTGTATCTTGAATTGTGTTGTAGATATGGTAAGACAAGGATTCAGACATTTTAAGGGGATTATTTGACGAGGATGAAAGCATTATATAATAGACATTATCCATGCTTACTAATGATGAAATAGATATAGAGACATACTGGGACCAAGTATTTCCTCTACTAAACTGTTGATAACTATTGTAATCTCAGCTTCATTGACTAAAAAAATGGGCTGAGTTCCTACTGTTTGCTTTTACTAGAATATATACTTGCTTTCAAGAATTTACAGTGTGGTCAGAAAATGGGACATACAAACACGTTATATTATATGCAGCAGGACCACCAAGGAGTCAGACGGGAATGGCAGGAGAGGGATCAGGGCCATTTACAGTTGAACTAGAACCCTTTTTGGCTGTATACAGTTGTGTGTTGTACTACCCAACTCATTTATTCATTTATGCAGCGTATGGCATTTAGGAAATGTCAGGGAAAGCTTATGTCAGAAGAAATAATGGGCATCTTTCACCTTACACAGTTTTGTTTCCTTTCTTCTAAACTGTATTTCAAATATTGCTTTTGTTGCCTTATGTTATTTTGGAAATTTTCTCCCTTGAACAGGGAAAAACAAAGTGAAAGCATGATAACTTAGGTAGATTAAATAAAACATTTTCTACTATTTTAATCTAAAATTTGTAGGAGAATTATCCCATTTGAGAATTAAAATTAATTTGGAGCAAAAGGAAGCTAGAAAAGAAACACAGCATAGAAGAACTTAGACACTATTATTCTGTTAACTTTCTCAATTAAATTTTGAATGGCTACACTTCATGAGCGTGTGAGATTCCTAGAGTGTAAAAGCAAAACAGAAACTGTGCAGTGTCTTTTCTTCCTCCACTTAGGTCCCAGCCCTTCTTCTACTGAGGCCAGCTCCCTTGTACATCTTTTTCTTATTTCTTACTTATTTTCCCAAACATTACCTACACTTTTCATAATCCCTCTGTTGATTCCTCAGAATCCCCAATTTAAGGCTACTCTAGGATTACCACTGGGACCAAATGTACTATGTAAATTATATTTTGGCAGAATCTCTGACTGTGGACTTTCTAAAGTATAATTTGAGCAAACTTGAAGTTTAAAGAGCTCCATTTCTTGGTTTTAAAGGGCAACGAATAGAGTAATTATAAGACAGAAATTCTACTTCCTTAAAATTTGATCTCATTATAAATTCATGTACCGGAGTTTATATTTTAACTTCACTTTAATTGAAAGTAAACTTCAATTATTTAGAAATCATTCTAGGAAGATCATAAAATATAAATGAAAAATATTATATCATACTATGTTAACATTTGTAGCTACAATTTATACATATCAGAATGCCTAACACCAAAAACTATTTATTAAATGAATGAATTGTACAGAAGCACATAACTGAAATTAAGTGAATGTATTTACTAAATAAAAAATCCCCCCAAATTAAATTTCATAAGAGAATTGAAAGTGAACATGATTTTAAAAATAGACTGCCTTCTACTTGCAAATTATCACTAATCTTTGGCCTGAGAAGTAAAATGAAAATAGCAGAGTAGAGAAAGGACTGGTTACAGAATAGTTCCATAATCTTTTTGATAGTCATTCCTTTGATTTATCACAAACTAACTCAGAACAATCTGGGAAAGAGTTAGTATGTTACTGCCCTTTCAAAGTAGTATCAAGAACTGACATCAAAAGCAACATTTTAGCTGACAAGTAAAAGTGTATACAACATTAAAAAAATGTTAGGCAAATTGAGAAGTTTTATTGACTCAAATTCAGTGCCTTATTAAGTTGATATTTTGTAATTTTAAGTTTCCTCTAGGGTCATTTATAAGACAG
>RJWT010056179.1:0-10058 GCA_004365215.1 Cuniculus paca
TGGAGATGGAAGGAAGAGGAAATGAAGAGGAGGGGGCTTTTGGCTGAATCTGGATTCTGGGTGGTATGTTTTCACTCATGCATAGGGAGGGGACCCAGGTCTCCCTCTTCCCCCTAGTGGCACTGTTGTCCAATAGCCCTGGGGTATACTTCCTGCTGAACTGACTTCGACTTCATGAGGAGCACTCTATGGCCACATATGGTCCTGATCTTCAGTTGACAAGGAGCCCAGAGAGCATCTTGAGAGAGATGTGGACAGGATGAGTCAGCGGGACATCATCCAGTCCAAATTTATTCGTGAAAACTCACATCTTATAGCCACAGATAAAAACCAAATCCTGTAAGGCCAAGTTTAAGTGCCTTTTTCAATTTCACTTCTAGATACTTGGAAAGACTAAATGTGAACACTTGTGGATAGTGCTTTGTAAACTATCAGTTGCCAAAAATATGTCAGTGATTGTTGGGAGGTGGTAGGAATGCAGAAATCTTGAATTAATAACTCTACTCTTAATGTCTTCATAAACACAATCAATAATTTCATCTGCAGCCTTCCTCTTACAGAGAAATATAATAGTTGCTGCTCAATAAATGGTAACTTATATCATAGCTTCTATTTCTAACACATTCAGATGTCTTGAAATTCCTTTTTAAATTTTAAATTCTTTATCAAAATATTCAATTAATTTTCCTGTCAAAAATAAAAAACCACTGACAAAAAAACCCAAAATAACAAGAATCTGCTACGTTCCTCACATCTGGAGGTTAATCACTGGTACAACAGTAGACATTCTCCTAGTTTTATATATGTATACTACCGGTAAAAACATAATTATAGTGTTTTGTAACTTTCTCTTTAGTTGACTCAGCAACATATTATGAGAAAATTTCAACATCAACAATTGTACTTTTATATCATTTAAAAGGAATGTAGAATTCTTCTGGGAAGATGTGATAGATATCCTTTTCTCTATTCCTTCTTGTAAGTATAACTAAAAACCCTAAACATTTAAAATAAAATATAAGATGATTCTGATATGTGGAGAGAAAAAGTCACACTGGACAGAGTCCCCACAACCCAAAAATGACTCAGTGGAGGTCTCTCAGGGTTCATGTTATTTTTTTAACCTTATATATTTTAACATTGGAGTAGAAAAAGCAGCTGATAACCTGAAAATAACAATGGGCACGAAACCAATAAAGGAGTAGCCAGTGTAGCTATGCAAGAAGCTTGTAGACTATAACTACTGCACTCTGGCCAAACGCCACAGCAGAAACTGTGCTCTTATCCCAGAAAGGTTCAGGGAATAGCAAGGACAGTCACCCTTGCTGGCTATAATGAGGGATTCCTGCACACTGGAGTGTGTCAGAGTAGCCCAAATAGGGGTCTGTGACATTCATCTGTCTCAGCTGGTGAAAAATTGTCTTCCTATTCCATCTCCAGGATATTAGTGGGGAGCAGGAACTCTAACCCTACCCAGAGTGAAGTAGAAGTCTCCCCAATGGGGACATCAGAAACTGAGTAGGGAACCTGAACTTTAACATCATTAGGAATAATGAGAGAGTGTCCCTTCTCCCTCTGCTGCAGTGTTGTCAGAGAAAGTCAACTAACACATTTTGAATAGGATCTAGAATCTTATGATATAATATAAAAATAGCCAGTTTTCAACTAAAAGTCACTCATCATACCACGAACCAGGAATATCACAAATGGAATCAAAAGACCTTTGATAGAGGCAAATACAAAAATGGCAAAAATATTATAATTTATGTGAAAAAAATTTGAGAGAATCCATTATAAAAATGCTTCAACAAGCAGTTATGCTCACATTGGAAGTCAGTGTAAAATCAGCACAACCCAAGAAATGAATAGAATGCCTCAGCAAAGAAATAGAAGATATCAATAAGAGTCAAGTGGAAATGTTAGAGCTAAAAACTATAATAACAAAAATAAAAACCTGAGTGAATGAGCTTATTGGCAGAATTCAGCGTATGAGGAAAAAATCAGTAAACTACAAGAAAGAACAGAAGGAATTGCCAATCTGAGCAGCAATAAAAAATGCATAATAAAATCAGTAAAGACCCAGGAACACTATGGTATAGCCAAAGATCTATTTGCATCATTGAAATTCTGCAAGGAGAGGAGGAAAAGGGTGGTGGTGAAGAAGTACATGAATAAGTAATGGCTTAAAGCTTCCTAAATATGACAAGAAACATAAAAACCAACATGTTCAGGAAGCTGAGTGAATCTCAAACCAAACAAACCTAAAGGAACTTACACCAAAGTATGTCATAATTAAACTTCTGTAAACTTGACAACAAAGAAAAGGTTTTGAAAGCAACTAGGGAAAAGAAAAGATGTCTTGCCTATAAAGGAAACAACTAGAATGGCAGCAGATTTCTCATCAGAAACCTTGGCAGCCAGGAGGAAGTGGCACAACATTCTTCAGATGCAGCAAGAAAAGAACTGTCAGCCCAGTGAAAGTATCCTTCAGGAATTTAAGGGAAATCAAGACACTCTGAGATGAAGGGAAACTAAGTGAACATGCCGCCAGAAGAACTAAAACTGCAGCTTGTAGAACTGCTCAACATAGAAAGGGAAGAACAAAAAATTTGACCAAATGCAATAAATTTTCCTTCTCTACTTGACTTTTCTAAATTGTTTAATGGTTGAAGGAATTATAGTACTATCTGATGTTCTAAATGCATGTAGAAAAATATTTAAGAAAATTATACTGTAAATGAAGAAAGGCATGGAGAATAAATGATAGTAAGATTTCTATACTACATACAAACTAGTAAAATGTCATTACCAATAGGCTGTGATAAGTTTTATATATATATATATATATATATATATATATATATATAGTAATATCTGCAGTAACAAGCAAAAATATCTACACAGAGATACACTAAAAACACAGCTAAATCAAAATGTAATTTAAATCCAGAAAATGTTCAAGTAACACACAGGAAGGTAGGAGAAAAAATAGAGAAATGAAAAACAAGTAGAACAAGCAGAATTCAAAAATGAAATGGTATATGTAAACCTTCACATATTGACACATAAATTCAATGACAAGGGTGTAAAATCACAATTAAAAGACAGAAATTGACAAAGTACATCAAAAACAGTTACGTGTTGCCTAAAAATAGTCTCTTCAAATATAACGTAATAGATTATATTTGAATATAATAGGTTGGAAGGAAAAGGGTAAAAAAGGTATTTGACACAAACATCAGTTAAAAGAAAGCAGAAATGGCCACATTAGTATCAGATAAAGTAGAATTCAAATAGAGAAACCTTCCTGACAGGTGGACTTTGTGTGACAAAAAGGTGGCTCTAACAAGAAGATGAAACAATTCTACATGAATATTCAACAAACAACGGAGCTGAAATACGGTAAACAGAACTGATACAAATGCAAGAAGATAAAAGACAAATTCATAGTCAGAGGTGGAGACATCCATCTCTCAACAATTTATAGAACAACTAAATGGGAAATTAGCAATGACATAGAAAACAATAGCAACAACAATAGCTCCAACTAAAAGATCAAATCAACGTCTATAAAGCATGCCACTCAAAAACAGCAGATTACACACACTTTTTTATCCTAGAACACACACCCAAATAGATCATTATTTTGACCATAAAATAAAACCTCAACAGCTTTACAATTAATTTCTTGCCTAGCTTGTTCTCCAAACACTATGGAATCAAAATAGAAATTGATAGCATAAAGTCAGCAGGAAAACATCCAAACATTTGAAAACTAAATAACACAATTCTAAATAATAAACTAAACATTGGACTAAACGATAATGAAACTATTAAATATCAAAATTTGTGAAGTACAGATAAATCATATTGAAATGGAAACATTTATATATATACTTTTTCTTTTGAGACAGTGTCTTGCTGTGTAGTTCAGACTGGCCTTGAACTCAATATGTAGTCCATTCCAGCCTGGAACTCACAGCAATCCTCCTGTCTCAGCCTCCAACATACTGAGATTCTAGCCATCTACCACAATACTCAGCTCAGAAATGGAAATCCATATCACTAAATATTAGAAAGAAGAAAAAATCTCAAGTCAAAAATATAAACTGTAGTTTTGGAAATGTAAAAAAAGAAAACACACTAAAGCAAGCAGAGGGAAGAAGATAATTATATAGATAGAAGTCAATAAAATAAAAAACAAAAATGGAGAAAATCAATGAAATAAAGAGTTCTCCGAAAATAGGTCCGGGAATAATACCAGAAAATTGTCAAACCTACAGTGAAAGCAAGAATGAGAGTGAGAGAGAGAGACACGGAAAGAGAACAAGTTCCCAACATCAGGAATGACACAGAAAATATTGCTACATATCCTGCCAACATCCGCATGACAATAAAATGATACTGTGAACAACATACTCTCTCTTTCTCACCCCTAGCTCTCTATCTATATTGCAAATGAGACTCAGTGAATAACTGTCTTCAAAAATACAAGTGATCACAACTCATCCAATATGAAAGAGATAATTTTAATAGCCTTGTACCTATTAAGAAAATTGGAATTCATAATTTTATTTTAAAATCCCATGAAAATCACCAAGCCCATGTGGTTTCACAGGAAAATTCTGCCAAATTAGGGCCAGTTGTACATAATATCTTCCAGAAAACAGGAGAGAAGAGAATGCTTTCCAATTTATTCTTTGAGGCCAGAATTACTTCAATACTGAAACCAGACTGTGACAACATAAAGAAAAAACTACAGACCAATATCCCTCATGAATGTAAGTACAAATATTTCTTAACAAAATATTAGGAATAGGATTCAGTAATAAAGTAAAAGACTTATGCTCATTTGTCAAGTGAGTCTTGTTCCAGGGATACAAGACTGATTAATTATTTAAAAATCAATCAGTATAATACACCAGAAAGAAGTTAAAGGTTAAAATCCCATGATCGTATCAATTGATGCAGAAAAGTACTTGACAAAATTAATACTCATTCATGGAAAAACTTCTAGAAAAGTAGAAATAGAGAAAATTATCTCATTTTGATGAAGAACTTTAAAAACACCTCTACAAGTAACATTAAACTTAGTTGTAAAAGATTTCATGCTTGTCTCTTACAATTGAGAATAGAATATTAACTCTTGCCATTTTTGTTTACCATAATGAAGGAATTTCTAGCTATTACAATGAGACAACAAAAGGAAATAAAGGCATGTAGGCTAAAAAGAAAAATAGAAAAAAACCAGTCTCTATTTCCAGTGACATGATTGCCTATGAAAAAATACCCAAGAAATGTATTTCTCTTATCTATCTGACTAAAACAATGGTAGTGAATAATTGAAGAAGCTCTAAATAGAGACATTCTATGCTCAAGAATTGAATGACTTGCCGTTAAGGAGTTGTAAATTTTCCCCAAACTGATATTCAAATTTAAAGCAATTTCTGTAAAAATCTAATAAGAGTTTTGTAGATATAGATAACATTATACTAAAATGTTTGTGGGAAGAAAAAGAAGCTAGAATAGATGAGACAATTTTGAAAAGTATAAAGTGGGATAAATCATTCTACCTAATGTAAGACATATAGCCACAGAAATTAAGAAGGCAGAGGGTTAGACATATCAATGATCTTCTGCTCTGTCCTCTTAATTTCTGGACCCAAATATGTTCATTTGATATTTAAGAAAGATGCAATAGCAAGTCAATGGAGGAATGAGAGGTATTTCAACAAATAGAATAGTGAATGCAAAATGAAACCTGACTTGTGTTTCACACTTTAACTCAAGATTCATAGATTCAAGTGAAAAACTTAAAACTATAAAACTTTTATTTAGAAAATAGGACAGAATCTTCTGGGTCCAAAGTAGGCAATGTGCTACTAGATTTGACACCAAAAAACATGATCCATAAGAAAAGGAGGTAAACTGTACTTCATCAAAATTTAAAACATCTGTTGTGTGAGTAACTATGTTTAGAAAAAGACAAAAACTGCAGAATGAGAGAAAATATTTGCAGACCACATACCTAATAAAGGATTAGGACATAGGATTTATAAATAACTCTCAAACTCAACAGTAAAAACCCTTAAACAATCCAACTAGAAAATGGACAAAAGGCATCAAAAGACAGTTCTCCAGAGAAGATACACAGGTGGGAAATAAGCACCTTATTAGCCATTAGGGAATGCAAATTAAGTACACTATTAGAATGGCTATCATAAAAATTAGTGACAACACCAAATTCTGATGAGTGTGCAGGAAAAAACAGATCATTTATATATTGCTGATGGGAATTTAAAATGCTACAGTCACTCTGGAAATAGCTTGACAGTTCTTAAAACTAAAATAAAACCCATCATACAACTTAGCAGAAGAAGAAATCCCAAAAGGTTACATACTATGAAATTTCCTTTATGTGACATTATTGAAAATAAAATTATGACAATAGTAAGAGATTAGTGCTTGCCAGGAGTTAAGGAGGGGGCGAAAGGGGGCGAGAAGAAGGTGTGACTATGAAAGTTTTTATGGAAACATCTTCCTGGTGTTGGAAATGTTCTAAATCTTGTGATAACAATATCCCATAGTTTTGCAAGATATTATCACTGGGGGAAAATGTGCAAACAGTGCATCAACACTCTCTGTATTATTTCTTACAACTGCATGCAAATCTATAATTATCTCAAAATAAAAGGTTTAATTAAAGAACAATTTGATAGATTAAAAAGGTACTGCAGATTATTGCATCATATGAACACACTGAAATTTATTAAACCAATTTCTTCTCGTTTGAACATGTGAGATATAATAATATTCTTATTTCAGAAAACACAGGGATAAATATCTTGCTGCTAAATTTTGGCTCATACTTTTACTCATTTTCTTTCTATGGATTCCTAGAAGTGGAATTGCTGGCCAGCAGCTCACTTACTTCCTGTAGTTTCAGAGCCTTTTGAATCTAAGGTATGGAAAGATTTAATATTTGGAAGCATTGGAGTTATGAAAGCATTCAAGACATTAACAGGAAAAAAATTGTGAAACGTGCCAATCCCTTCTGAATTTATTTTCGACAACTGAGGCATAGTAGTTTTCTTATGTAGCATAATAATTAAGTTTTAGGGACTTTTAACACATGTTTCAAAGGGTTTTTCTTTTTCATTTGAAAAATGTGGGTAATACTAGTCCTTATGTTTTGAAGTCATAGAGATTAGATACATGTAAAGTGTTAAGAAGAGTGTTTGGTACATATAAACACTCAGTAAAAGCTGCAATTATGATTATGGTTACGACTGGAGACCAGAAATAGTGTAGCAATTGATACCAGCCTGTTGCAGGCAGCCCACTGCCTTGCACCCTTGCCCACTGTTTCCACGGTTTCCGGGATTCATGTTATTTTGGTTTGCATTTCTTAAATTACTGTATTGCAATATACTTTTCATGTATTTATTACATGCATACCTTTGTCATGCCTTTTCCTGTTTGTATTCTTTGCCTATTTCTCATTTAAGAATTTTTTTGGTTGCTTTAAAGGAATTTTTGTAGTCAAGTCATTCTGTTGCACATTTAGTGAAAATGTTTGTATCGACTTGCCCAGCTTTTAACTTTAAATTATGTTTCTTGATACAAACGGTTTCAAAGTTTTGACGAAACCATATTTGCCAATAATTTTTTCACGATTTTTGTTACCAATGTTTTGTCTGTAAGAATCTTCCTCATAAGAAAATTGTATGTTTCGTGTTTTATTGAATTTTATTGAATCTTGGGTGCAAAGAACTGCTAGGCTGTGCTATCCTCTCATCGTGGGTGCATGTACAGTCCTATTTTAGGTTCCTTTGCTTTTAGGATTGTAATAAACACCTAGGAACTTACTACCTTAAACGGTAATTAGAATCTTGAAATAACTCACATTTTTCCATGATCTAAACACACCCTATCCTTCTCCCTTCTACTTGAAAAAATCATTTAGAAGGCTGTTTCTTTCTTTTATATAGTTTCACCTCACATACATGCTATCCTAAGGAATATCCACTTCCTTTAAGGTTTTTATTCTTATAAAAAGACTATTATGCTGTATATGAGTTGGTGCTAGCTGCGCCTCTCCTTAATATTTATTCAGAATGTACTTGTGTTTCACTGTAGTTTATCTTGACTGCTATTAACCCTCAATTATGTTAAGAGCCCGTGATTTTTATATACATCCCCATTGACGAACTTGGGAGAGTATCAGTATTATGCCTAGCACTATTCTGAATGTACTTACATTTTTTTTGTCTGGTGTGCAGGTAGAAAGGTTTTTGTTTTGTATATACTCAAGAGTAGAGGTGCTGGGTTATATGGTATTTGCCAAACTGTTTCTCAAGGTTGTTGTCTTTCCCTTCTAGAAGCCTTAAGAGATCCCATGTTAGGACACCCTCTCCAACACTTGGTATTGGCAGACTTCAAAAGTTTTGTCAATTGAACAGTGTTACTGTATCTAAAATAGTTTGCGTATGGAAATAAGATGATATATCAATGATTTTTTTGATTAGTATGTCCTCTATCTGTTTTGATATGTCTTGTATTGTGACTTTTCTCTGCTATAAGATGCAATTTGTGTCTTTTTTCATCTATTTACATTTAACCTTTGCGTGCAAATCTTTGGTAATGTGATTTTTATTTTTCATTAAGATGTATATAGTAAACAAGACATGTGATTTGTACGAGTAATTTGAAATACTGACTTTATCTCGTGCTACATTTCTATATTTACACAAAACCCTTTCTTTAGCCTTTGATTTTATCACTTGGTCTGATTCCCATACTCATACCATCCTGTTACAGTTGTAGTTTTATGGAACACATAATTAGGTCAGATTTTATTCTTTTCCCATAAATGTTTTGTCTATTTTTATTGCATTGGTCTCTGAATTGAACTTTAGAATTATTTTGTCAAATACCCTTCTAACCCATTCTCCTTTACTGCCTTAGTCTATTAATCTGATATAAATGAACACACACATGAAATTTGGGGATTGAAATGTTCACATTAAGTTTTCGACTTTATGCACATGGTCTGTTTCTCCATTATCTGGAATATTCCTCAAGGAAGTTTGTAGTCATTTTCATACACTTTCTTCAAAATCTTCTTCAGTTTGTAATAAAGATTTTTAGATTAGGCTGATGACAAAATAATTACTGGTCTTTCTTGTTGGAGTTGTCTTAAAGTCATGCAAGTAGCCACCTGCCTTGTCTGGATAGATGCCTCTAGCACGCTTCTGATTGGAAAGCCTCTGCTAATTCAGGTGTAGACAATTTCATCTGCTGTGCAACTAGCCCATGACAGCCTGTATGGCTGTTTCAGCTTCATAGATCTGGCACATATCAGGGGCTCAGTTGGTTAACATAAGATGAATAATTTAGCAATGATTTCACTAATTTAATCCAGTTGAACACTTTTCTCTCTGTGAGTGCAGTTTTGCAGGTAAAGCATTTGGGACCCTCTTAGACTGGAACAGGGTCTTTATTTCCCACATGCTCTTTAAAAGCACACCATCAGGCTCATTTTCTCTTTGAGGAAGAGACCTTCACAGAAGATTGATGCAGCACACAGTAAACATATGCATTTCATTGGATAGCCATCCTGTTTTTTTAAAACTGAGCTTGAATTGGAGGAAAAAGTATCAGCTTTTGGATCCTACAGTCTTTTGCTCTAGGCAGGAAGGCTATGAGTCTCAGCTCCCCATTCAAGGCCAGGAAAACCCTCTACACTCAAGAGAAACAGCAGACCCAGGGGCTGGTAATGGGTACTAAGGAGCTTTGTATCCTGAAATCCCATATTACAGAAAGGATTGAAATCTACAGAAAGCCACATCTGTGTGTTCTTCGCAGACCCCAGCAAGGAGCCTGAATACAGCATGTCATTATGATTAATTGTGGGTAATGAGGGTCTTATGAACCCAAGGAAGAGAAGCGTTTCTTTGCTGCTGCAGTTATAGCCTCCGATTTGTTTTCAAGCACTCCGCAGAGGAGAGCCAAAATAGAATAGGCGATGACTATTCCACAGCCACCATTTACTCCCC
>RJWT010056180.1:0-10071 GCA_004365215.1 Cuniculus paca
AAAATAAAGAGTCATCTAGAGGAAAAATTTCCCCCAGCAACCCAGTTCCTTCACATCTTTTAATTTCTCAGAACATCAAGGGGAACCAAGACTGCTTGAGGCAAAGTCAAGTAAAAAAAGACACCTAAATGCAGAAGGTGGAGCTAAAATATTGTTATTACACAGCAGAAACATGCAGGGTCAGATTTTCTTTCTTTTTTTCTTTTTTCTTTTTTTCTTTTTTGTGGCACCAGGGATTGAATTCACAACCTTGCGCTTGCCAGGCAGGCGCTTAGGCCTCTGAGCTAGATCCCCGGCCCCACAGGGTCAGATTTTAAATAGATCTGTTCATTTCTGTTTTGTATTATTTGCCAGCAAGCAAATATTTCTATAAGGGTATGGAGTTACCCTAGTTTCTATCAGTTATGACTACTTATAAAATTTTGCATTCAGTTTTCCATGTAACATAAAAGAGAAGACTCTTTAAAAACAGATTTGTGTTTACCTTTTTATAGGAAACTTTAAAAAACAAAATTATCACTATTTACTGGCCATTTGAACAAACATTCTTGTCTGTATGGAACATTTGAGGCCCCTGTGCCTAGGAGAAATTTATGCAGAGGGAAGATTAGTCTGGACTCACAGTTCATTCTCACCTGGCTGGTGGCACCTATTTCTTGTAGCCTTTCACCATCTGTTGTCTTGTTTTGTCACCTCTTCTAAGATTTTTGCCACATTAGAGCTATCCTCTTCTTAAGTTAGTTTAAGGCCACTACATTTAATAAAGCAGTCAATCCTAATAGTAATGAGGTCTACTGGCTTTTGCTGATACTAAAAGAGACATTTCAAACAATTTATTGAATCTCTTCAAGTCCCACATTATTTTTTAGCTCAACCCCCATAGTACATTCATCATCTTTAAGTAGTTCTGTGTGTTCAATTAGTTTATCTTGCATTTTTCACCCACTGAATATCATTGCATGTATTTAATACTCATCCATGGGCTTATAGCATCTTATTTGACCTGCTGTGCTATAGAACATGTACATAATTTAATACTTGTCATTGCTTTCATGGAATAAGTAGTTAATAGAATATGAAGCAATGTAAATAAAAACAATATCCTTCAATACACTCGATTCAAATGAATCTGGCTAGTGGATTTTAATTCTTACCATCAATAGGCAGCAGAAACTTAGTTATATAAATGATCCATTTTATAATTAGCAGCTTGGGGATTCTTACCAAAGGAATTGACAAACCTCATGTGGTTTATTTATAGTTTATTCATTTTTATCTGAAGATTAAGAAGAAAACACCCATATGCAGTATCTGGCCGTAGTAGAAAAACATGTCCAGAGCATGAAGTCCAAGAATTGTCATTGTTCTTTTGTCTTATTCCTTTGGGAACCAAAGATATTTTTAGCTCTTTGATCTGATAACCTCTCTGATGTAGGATTGCTCAGCATTGCAAGGGAGGGAAGTGGGAGGAGTTCTAGAAAGCACTGTGGGTGGGAGATAACCTAATCCCATCAGATAAAAAGATCCACAGAGGACTGCATAAAAGCGTTCTTCCTCTGTATTCCAAGGGTTTATTACAGCAGCCTACAGTGATATTTTCCTTGGCATCCTTGAATACCCACTATTAGCCAGTGGGTTCTCCAGTATACAATCTGTGGCAATCTGAGAAACTCACAAGGATTTACATTTAATGCTTTAAATCAATTTAGAATGATAATTTTCCTCTATGAATTTTTATTGTTGAAAACATTTAAAACCCTAGTAAATTTGCTTGTACTGTTTTTTTTTTAATTTATTTCCTATGAAGCATGACAATTACATCCAGATGTTTGTTTTCACTTTATGATTTGATTATTATGGAACACTCAGAAGAGGCCTCTGACCTCTTACAAAAGAGAATTACATCACTTACATTTGCTATTTTTCTGTTTCTCTCTGTGACATGATGAAAAGCAGCAAAACATCTGGACTAGCATGGAAGAACAGATAGATGAAAAACAACACTATCAATTATGTCATAAAATGTTCTTGTTGGTCATTGCATTATCTGTCACACATAGATCAGATATCGAATGTATATTTATAAGTTACTGATGCTTAGCCTACCTGATTTTCTTTCCGCATAAGAACAGATTTATCCAGACTCTTAGAGGTTGTCATAGCTGTCATTGGTGATGAGTGACTGCTACACTGTCCCTTTGTGTTGTGCTCTGGAAATGGGACACTATCTTTTAACCTTGCAAGTTAAGACTATACCATGCCCACTTGAAACTATTTTGAAAATCCTAAAAGTAAAACCATACTTATCATGATAGATATTTCTAAGAGACCACTGAGTCTATGGGAAACTGAGAAATGTGATTTAATTAAATTAAAGAAAAATAATATTTTAATGTGTGTATTCAGTTCCTGAGTCTGAATATCCCACCCCAAGCTTTTTCCTTCCTAAGCCCCATGAAATATTTTCTTTCTCTTACTTTGTTTAAGTGCAATAAAAAGGCAGTTCATTTACCACCGCCTCATCAATGTGGTGATTTTGCTACTAAAATAGGTAGAGTTTATGGATCAATGCCCAGTCTCAGAAATATGTAGAAAAATTTATACACATCTGAGTCATGATCATATAAAAAGCAAATGGTATTCAATACCATCGTTGCTGTAGAGGAAAAAATGGTAAGTTTTTTTAACAGGAGAAGAAACTTTCCAATTGACTACAATATGACATTGCATATTTAAGCATGTACTTTGAGGCTCTTTCTTAGGAGTATATTTGTAATATGTAAAACAAAAGAAGGGATTCTCTACAAGTATCTCATTAGTCATGCATTCTATAATTAGATATGTTAGTAGGTTCTCTGGAGTTTATGCCACTCAGTCTGAGCAACATAGGTAACTGGGCTACTGAGTTGAAGCCAATTCAACAAATATTTATCCTGCATTTGCTAACATAGAAAGTAATACTTTCCTAAGGTAGAAAGTTTGAGGCAAAGGACAAAGTGCTCGAGAGAGTTTTAGTCACTATAAAATGCATGTCTAAGGTTTTTCTTACAGACACTTAACAGGAAAATAAAACTGAGATGTCTGTTAATTACTAAAATATCCAGAACCTCTCAATGGAATCCACTATTTCACATTCAATGTGGCAAAAGTCTTCCATGCCATTAAAGAAAAACCTATGATTTGTAAAGATGGTAAGTGGTTTTATTGATTTTTATTTTATTTACCAGTTTGATGCCCACATTTTCCCCAGACACATGGAAGTGCTCATGTTTCTGACACAAAGGATGAGCAATTTCTACTCCTGCTGTTGTCTGATCCTGTAAAAAGAACCAGTCCTTTATGAGCTAAACCAAGGACTTCAGTAAGTTAGAGTTTGTAATGCTAAATTTACCTAGGATTGCAAAATTTTTCAGGAAAGGTAGATAATAGATTTATTTTAATTAAACATTTTAATTTTATTTTAGTTTTTAATTTTTTTGGCTTTTTGAGACAGGGTCTCACTATGTAGTTCAGGCTGGCCTTGAATCCACTAGGTAGCTCAGTTTGGCCTTGAACCCCCAGTGATCCTCCTGTCTCAGCCTTCTGCATGCTAGGATGACAGGTGTGTGTTGTCATGCCTGGATCTTCAATTAAATGTTTTTAAGTAGGTGTTTTCTGAGCACAAAGTTTATGTGATATAGTAAAATAGTCCTGCAAAACTGCTTTCTGTATCTTCCTTTCACTTGGTTTATATATAACACTTACCTTGAAGTTAATTAGACAGTTAACACTTTCACCATTGGATGTAGTGAAAGGCTTAAAAAGATAAGAAAAATAAAAGGCAACGTAAATTAAAACTGTAGCCTTGCCATTTTTAAAATGTTAAAATAATTTTTAAAATGCCCTATTGTGCAAAATGACCCTTTAGGTATACACCAATTATTATTCTTCTCTGAGGAAGTTCTAATGAGAAACATAGGTTACAAAGGGGCATCTGTTTTTCAAGATTATCCTCTGGATCAGGCATACTGTTGGAAGACAGAAGACAAAGCACAGGGAAGAAGTCTGTTGGATCAATTTCCGTCCTCAGTCCTCTTCCTAAATACCTCTGATTCGGGAAGGTGCTCGACAGCTCCACTTATTCCTATGTATGAGTAAATGTAAAGACGAGTTCCAGTTAGTTAATGGGACTGAAGGCTATTTGAAGCTTAATGCGTAGGACTTTCGAGTTGCACAGGCTGTGGAGAACATAGACCCAATAGCTGCATGTTTTAGGTGAGACAACTGTGATCTTGAAGTTTAGTGCTTTGTGAGAGCTTGACCCCTGGTTACGTGCTGCTATAATATCCATCCCCTTCATGAAATTTCCAGAATCCCCACTGTGGCCAGATTAGAGTCAATTGCATTTTCCCTATAACAGCTCTGTTGACAGATTTCTGTTCCAGTGTTTCCAAATTTGGGAAGGCATATATAATTCCTGGCAAGGCAGTTTGGAATAATTAGTGGCAACACTTTTAGGTATTACAATCTCAAAAAAAAATAGACTGCTCATTTATTCAGTTACCAACTGTTTAATAAAGTTCTACAATGCTACTTGAGATGGAGTGGCCAGCAAAGACTTGATTAAGAGATGACATTTAACCAGGGACATGAAGGAGAGGGATGGAATTTCAAAATTGGAGAAGGCACTCCAGGCCAGGGAAACAGTTTGTGTAAACCTGTGAAACCAATTTGATCAATACATATGGAGCTTAATAGATAAAAGTGCCAAGAGTTAGGATTTTAAAATGGCTCCCAAGCCAGACATGGTGGCTCATGCCTGTAATCCCAGCACTCAGGAGGCTGAGGCAGGAGGATCATTGCAAGTTTGAGATCAGCCTGGGCTACAAAATGAGCTCAAGGCCAGCCCGAACTACATGGCAAGACCCTGTCTCAAAAGACAAAAATAAATAAATAAACTAATTAATTAAATTAAAAATAGTCCCTTTGAGATGTTAAGAGACATCAGTGGAGATACTGAGAAATCAGTTTTATTGAATAGGTTAGAATTCAGGCTGAGAGCGTATCTGTGATTAAGGAGGAAGGAGATGGCCTGGCTGTCAGTAGAGAAGGCAGTAATCACTGTGCACTCTTCCCTCCTCAACATTTATAGTTTAGCAAAAAGAAGAGATGACAACGGAGATAGAGCAGAAGCAGTAATATGTTGAGAAAGACAAGTGGAGAAGGAGATGACTTGGCATCCACATGAATGGAGTATACAGAACAAGGTGAAACTGGCCATGTTCATATGCTGAGAAGTCAGAAAGATGAGAAGCAAAAGTTAATCTTGAAGTTGGGTAAGATAAAGCTGAGGTGCCAATAAGTTTCCATGGAAATAGTGAGGATGAAGATTTGATTGGAGTAGATGAAGAGAGAGAGAGACTAGGAAGTCAGGGAGTAGAGATGGATGTATTAGAAATTCCTTGGAACAGTTTTTCAGTATAAAAGAGGAGTATTGGTGTTAGCTGGAGGCAAGCATGGCATCAACAGAGGCATTTCAGTGAGCTCTTTTACAGTAAATATTTTACAGTAAATCTGTGCAAAATTCGGAAATTTAAAAGAATTAATTCCATGTACTGTAAGTTGAGTTTTGCATGCATCAAACACGAAAAAGTTCTCTGAAGATTCCATGTTGGACTCTATACTGGATATCAAATTTAAGAGCATTTTACAGTTAGTGTAGTCTGACCTCAGACTCTCATGTCTGTCCATCTTTGGGAAGACCAAAGAGTGCACAAGTTCATGTGTGCTAAACAGAAATCTATCTCTTTGGAACTGTATTGCTCTGTCCTCGTTTCATTCCACGAGGCTATTCAAACCTTGTCTGACCACACCTGCAAAAGAGATGACACTGGTCTCGCTGCCACTTCTTTTACAATCCCATGTCCTCCATTTACTCTTTGATACAGTTTCAAATACTTCTCCCAATTTGATGACTGTGGTTTTCCAGTGATTCACATTCCCCATAAAAAGCATAACCAGCAAATTTCCTGTGGAAACCCTCAGTTCTTCACTGGACTTTGTGCTCCAGACAATGATTCCTCTTTTCAGCCACTTCAATCTATTCAAAATGCAAGTAAATAGGAATTGAACAGAATGGAGTAAAATAGTAATAATAATAATATTTTCCTGATCGAAATCACTGATAAAGAGAAATCAGTAAGAAGGTGGAGAGGTTCAATGATACGAAGCTAATGGTTCTATAATAAACATAGCATAAATATAATAAAACACGTAATAGTCCCTCACTACCTGGATTGACATTATATTAAACTTCCTGGTAGAAAATGATTTTCTGAGATTACTATGGTATTAGACTTTCCCAGATAACTATATCTATTAATACAATTTTTTACTATATATTTTATTCATAATTCCATAAAATGGCAAAAAAATGCCCATGTTGTCTCCTAAAAGGAAGACTTGAAATACACATATTTGTAACTCTGTGTTTTCCTGTGTCTGCTTTTACAGTCTCGTGGCTGAGGCTCTCCTTCCTTGCTTTGCCTCTACTGAGAGATGCATGCACCTGTCTCTGAGGACACCACAGGTGCCAAGTGTCTTCCAGAGCCCAGCTGGGTGACTTTTTTTCAGGGCAGTGGCCCTCACAGCCTTTTGTGGTTTCAGAGTGGGAAAGGAAGAAAATCCTCTAGGAAGTTTCAAAAAGATGTGCTTTTTCTCCTCTGTAACGTTTATCAGAACTGTGAAAAAGGAAGCCAAAACATTTGTGTTTCGAAAGAACTCACCTAACAAACATGATGGAACCCAAACCTCTTTCCTCCCCATGAGCACCATCCCTAATGATTCTCTGAGAGGTTTCTTTGTCCTTCTCCAGGTCCAATCTTGACCTCCTACAACCCAATCAACCAGTACTTGTCAGGCTTCTCAGTGGCCATTCAGTTTCTATCTGTGCAAGGTGTGATGCAAAAAGAATCCAGGGCTAAAGAACTCACAGGGGGCTGGAGGTGTAGCTCAGTGACAGAGCACTTGGCTAGTGTTTGCAGGGACCACCCACCAGACCCTAAAACAATATTCCATTCCCTACTATCAATCGTAATTTACAGTAGTCAAGTTCTATGTGGCAGCAATGGAGTTTTTTCCAAATAATAATCTGTGACAATTACTGTGATTATTAATGGCAATCCTGGGTTTTCAGGTGACTGAGAATTCAAGGAAGTAGATATTGGCTGCTCCCTCACCCTAGCCTAGCACTATCTTCCACATGAAAGAAGTGTTCTAATCTCTCAAAGAAGTATTGACCAACAGATGTGTGAGAGAGGATGTGGGGAGGAAAAGAAGAAGTTTCAAATAAGAGGAAGTTGCTAATGAGTCTTCATTTCTTTTATGCTCCTTTCTGCCTGAGCAGCTCACCCCATAAAAACAGCACTTCTGCTTAGTAGCTTTTTCATTATTCTACAGGCTTTTTATATTCTTCTGCTAGCTATTATTTTGTGTCACTGAACTGGACTTTCTCCATTCCTGATCTATTTAGATGCTCCCTCTTTTCAGTGCTATTAGTCACAATGATCTAAATATCTAAAGTAGGAGGTTGGCTAAATAAGTACAAATACTCTTGAGAAACAGATCATAAGGAAGAATAGTTTTATTTTTCTGAGTCTTATGAAAAACAGCAAAACGATGTAAAAATAATGGGAAAAATGTTGCATTAGTAAATTTAAAAATAGCCATAGTCCAACCTCGAAGAATACCTACTGAATAGTAATGATATTTGGAACAGATCAAATGAGCAATGCAGAGAATCACAAACGTTTCTCCTGAGCTGAAGGATCACATAAACCTCTCTAAAATCAAGCTCCATCACCTCACACAGCTCTTTCCAAGGGTTCCATGACTGGGGCCATACAAAGTCACTGTTGATATGCAAAAGCTTTATGTACAAATCCATTTCCACTTAAAGAATATCATTTAGTAGAGGCTGAAGAAGAAGACAGATATTTTTGTTCCTTCTGATCCAAATGAAAAAGAATCTAGCAGGTTATAGCTCAGTGGCACAGCACCTGCCTGGCAAACACAAGGTCATGAGTTCAGTCCTCAGCAGCAAAATAAATAAACAAACAAAAATTCAATTAAATTTTAAAAATATACCACCATGTAGAATTTCTTCTTGGACTGTAGAAATAATTCAGTTCATGAATTGTATCAATATAAATTATCTTAGTAATGAATCAAAGGAGAAAATTGCAGATGAATTCAAGGACAAAATAAATTATATGAAATTTATATATGCATGTTTTACGTGGGTCAAGCATCAGGTTTAAGAAGATTTAGAAACATTCTCACTAACCTTTCAGTCCCATATCAGCCAATGTAATTGGATAAGGATACAAAAATACAAAATCAGAAATAGTATGGCAAGCCTGTCATAGTATGAAAGTATGACTACAAATTGTAATAGTATCAGTAAAAAAAACTTAAAAACTGTAAGAATTTGGTCAAGTGGCAAGTTTCAAACACAAAACAATTATGCAAAGAAAAATATGAATATGATTTTCAAAGCTATGTAAGAGAGGATTTGATTAAAGACATCTTGCTCTTGGGCAGCACATCTCCCAAGGAAGATATCAGATCTTGAAATAGGCTAAAATTGAATTTCTCAAGAAAGGTTTTTATTAAAAATTAAATTGCTTGAAAAAATTACATTTATTCAGAAAACTAAATAGTAGGCACCATGTGGGAAAGAACTTGCAAAAGAAGACTTGTGAGGGAAAACTGATTCTGTCAGAAATTAGAATAGAGTTGAACCCCCATAACTAGACAGATTTGTCCTTGGGGTTGAGTGTAGGCCCAAAATAGGCCCAGACTAGAAAGAGATGTAGAGATTAATTGGAGGCACTTGGACAGAGGAGATATGGAACCAGTGGACTTACTACTTAATGTCCCCTGCCACATGCACGCAGTATCAGTTACAATTTCAATAGAGGAATATAAGTACATTTTGCATAGCAGGCTTACAATGGTTTCCTGTGGAGTCAGAGAAGGAAGAATACACAATGGCTGTCTGTGCACTGGAAAGCCAGAAGAGCCAGTTGAAAACCAGAGGGCTCCCTGCAGAGAATCATGCAAGTTCACATTGAAAAACTGAAGGGTCTGCACTGGAAGGCTGAAGAGTCTATCCTGGAAACCTGAAGGAACAGGAGACAAATGTCCAAGGGTGATGACAAAGACAGGAGCTTCTCCAATGAAGCAAAAAGGACTTTCCCTTTTAGTTCCATCCAAGTTACAAGCCTATTGGTTGGTGCTGCCTACACCAGGGTGAGTCTTCCCTCTTTTGCGAATTACAAGTCGATCATCCAAACATACCCAGTAATGTGTTCCACTAATCTGCTAGGTATTTCTTAAGGCATTGAAGTTGACACCACAATTAACTATCAGGAGCAAACACAGACAGACAGACAGGCAGGTGCACACACACACACACACACGCACGCACTAGCATGCAGAATTTCAAGGGGGCTAAGGATTTAATTATGTTTGCTTGAAATTCATATTTTATAGGCTAAAGCTACTTATTAATGATCTGATATACTTTAAGTTTAAAAAGATGAACTGTTAAAATATACACATTTTATTTTTCTGTTACAATCTACAAGTAGGGAAATTCTTTCTTTATTTGTTAAAAACCTAAAACCAAAAAGAAACTGATGGAGGGCAGTTGTATCATGGGTACCAAAATACAGTTAGGAGGAATAAATGCTGATGTTCTGCAGAATGTCAGGTAGAAATAATTTATTATATATTTTACAGAGGACTAGAAGAGAGGAGATATTTATAGTTCCCCAACACAAAGAAATGATAAATGTTTAAGGAGACAGAAATTCTAATTAACTCGATTTAATTATTACACATATGCATTCTTCAGTTATCACACTGTACCTATAAATAGGTACCTATAAACAGGTACAGTGACCAGATGTGAATGAGAGTTTTGTTAAGCTGGGTGTGGTGGAGCATGCTTTCAATACCAGGTGCTCAGGAGGTTGAGACAGGAGGGTCACTAGTTCCAGGTCACCCTGGGCAACTTAGTGAGATGAA
>RJWT010056181.1:0-10076 GCA_004365215.1 Cuniculus paca
GGGTGGGCCCTGGTAGGGCTGGCAAGAAAGGCTGGGGACAAGGAAGGAGATGATTTACTGGCCAATGGCTTGGCAGGGGGCGATGCGGTCCGGGCTGGGCCTCTCCTTGCTGCATGCTGGTGAGGGTCTAGAGGGTTTGTCCTTCGGGGCTTGGTGGGCATGGTCACCACAAGTGCCCTGCCTGCTGGCCGTGTCCCCAGGGCTGGTGTGGCAGTGGTCAAGTTCTCCAGGCCTAGCAGGGGCAGGTCACTCTGGAGGGCAAAGGGTCTGCCAGCATCTAGGGGAAAGAGGGGTCCCAGCTGGGGCCGATATGTGTCAGCCTGTCCACATTGCTTCCTCAGGTGGGCACAGTAATTACGAGCAACGTGAGTCACAGGGAGGACACTGAACTGACAGAGGGCACCTTCAAACTGGACAGCGTGCGGGCTCATCTTCCCAAAGAGGAAGGAGCCCTGGGGGTCGAGCACGGAGTCCCTGTGGAAAGGCAGCGGGACAGGTACCCGGCGCTGCCCACAGGCTGTCACCAGGGTGACGGTGCGGCTGCGGAGCTCGAGCGCCAGGTGATGCCAGCGCCCATCGTGCACATCAAGGTCGAAGGCCACAGAGCGCCGGGGCCCCAGGTGGACAACTGTCCTGCCAGGAAGGAACTGCAGGCCCAGCTGCAGCCTGTGCTTCCGGCTCCGGACAGCAAAGAGGAAGGCATGGTTGACTCGGTGAGAGCAGAGGCTCAGCACCAGCGCCAGCTCCGTGCCGAGGGCGGTGGGAATGACGGTGGCCGTGGGGGCCTGCAGCCGGACCCGCTGTGTGAAAATGAAGCCCAGTGGAAAAGGAATGATTCCTGGGGGTGCGGGGCTCTGGCCACCCCCTGCCTTCGTCCAGCTGAGGCCCAGCTGCTGGAGGACGTCCACATCTGGGAGGGAGCGGAAGAGGGGAGGACAGTCAGGGCCTGCTCCAGCCAGGACCCCAGGAGCATGACCAGTGCTCCTGGCTATTTGTTCACTCGTCTGATCCCCACACTGCCCCAGAAGGGCGCTGACAGCGTCACACTGGTGTCATCTGGCATGCACTGCAGCCTCTTGTCTGGCTACACGATCTTGCATATCACAGCTAGGCACTTCCTAGGTTCATCTCCCAGCTCTGCCACTTCCTAGCCCTGTGACTTAGTGGTTCGGTTTCCCACCCACTAAATGGGATGACAATAGGACCAACCTCAGAAGGATGCTGTGGTGAGGAAATGAGTGAATACCCTCTTGACAAGCTTCTGGCACAAAAATGTGCCTTTTCAAGTCATAACTATTGACACCTAAAACAATGACAACCACCAAATACTAGTGCCAGGGCATTAGGGGCTGCCTGATGGTGACCTGATTTACCCCTTCTCTTCTAAACAGGGGGCCAACGAGATGAGACCGGATGTCACCAGAGCTTGGTAAGGATGTCCAAGGGGGCTCACTGGTCTCAGCATCTCCTCAAAAACCTACCCAGTTCCCTTCCGACCTGAGGTCTCAGGCCAGAGCAGGCTAAGGGAGCTGCAATCTGCTATCGGGAGGGAGGGAGGTGACATTTCTCCTGACTTCTCCTGACGTGTGGCTTTGGGGAGAGCAGGGGAAGCAATCCCTGTCCTCTGGCAAAGCACGAGGACTTCTGACCATGGTCTAGCCAGGTCACATCCGCCCAGTAATTAGGTTGGCGGGGCTTGCCAGAGCAAAAGAAGGGTTTCCAGAGTGTTTATGGAAAGGCTTCCTGACCTTTCCTCTCCCGGGTCACTTGATCTCCTTCAGCTGGTGGAGCTGCCAGTGTCTGCAGAAGCTGTTCTGGCTCCCAGACTCTGCCACCAGAACATCAGTGTGCGTCACCGCTCGCTCCCTAGTTGCTGGGTGTGAGGGCCATGCTGGAGTCTGAACACAGTACTTGGCACTCGCTGCCTTCAGGTGACAACTGTGAGATGGATGGATGGATGGATGGATGGATGGATGGATGGCCAGGTAGGTAGATAAGTAGATGGATGGACAAATGGATAGACAAATGGACAGATGAATGGATGGCTGGGTCATTAGGGGAAACTGAGGCCCTGGATGTTGCCAACATGGTCTAATGGTTCCATATGAGACTCTACAGTTAGGAAGTAAGATTGAGAGCCTGAACTGTGAGCCCAGACCCTGAGCCTGAGTCTTCCACCCACCCACACTATAAAACGGGGCAATGAAGAGTGCCTACATCTTAGGGTTGGGAGGATGAAATGATCCTTCTCAGCATTGTCCTCACACAAAACCTGCATCAGGTAAGTCTATCTGAGTCTCCTCATAGCTCAGGGCCTCAGTTTCCCTGCCTTTAAGACAAGGGAGCTGGGCCAGTCCTAGAGAGGTGTTAACAGTGTTATAAGGACACTGTAGCTCCAAGGTTTGGTGTTGATCACTTCCGGTTGGCTTGACGTTAAGAACCCATTCTTCCCTAGGACTCATGGGTCTTTCATTCCACCTCCAGCTCCTTCTCCCCATCCCTTCTTCTACCTCTGTCTATTCCCAGGTTCTGAGTTAAAATAAACCACCGCTGATGGATTCCCTTAGTAATAACAGACCTGACACATTTTAATCACTGAAACCCCCTTATTATCTTGAAATACTATTCCCTATAAACAAGAGAAATGGGAAAAGCCACTTGGTTGGAGAAGAGGTGGAGGCTATGTCACAACCCTTCACCCCACCTTGCCATCCCTGAGGGCCCTCAGGCCCACAGAGAACCACAACTGGCCAGGGCAGGTGGCAAGAGTGGGGTACCCCTATCATCCTTTCTAGTATCTCTCAAAGCTAAAAGCCAGCCAGTTTCCAGGGACCCCCAAAGACCATCTTCAACGAAGGGGGCCAAGCCCCAGCCTCTGACACCTGGAGCTGTCATGAGTCACTGACCCCGGGGCCTGCAGGGATAGGGAAGGACTGTATTTGTCCAAATGGTTCAAGTTAATAAAGTGATTAGTAACCAGAATAAAAATAAATTCTGTTCTACATGCGTTTTTCTCCTTGATTCTCTCAGCAATCTATGGGGGAGGAACTCTATTATCCCACCCTACAGATCAGTTAGATATAGTAATGTGTCCAAGACCATGCAGCGCCTGGAACTCAGGGGCTCTGATCCCTAGATCTCTGTTTTTAGACACTGCCATACTGCTCTGGAGCTGCCCAGATTCACTGGAAGGCAGAGTGGAGTCACTTCCAGAATCCCGCCAGGGAGAAGAGATGGGGGACAGGGAATGAGTTCAGCCCAGAGCCAGGATGGAAGGGCCCAGCCAGCTGGCCCCAGCAAGATCCCTTTATTACATAAACCTGGCTCCGCACAGATGGGCCCTCCCCAGCCCCCTCTGCCTGACTCAGGACTCTGGACAGCTGTTCACCTACTTTGTGAGGGAAACAGCAAGCTCGGAAAATATGACATTTGCCCAAAATGTTGTTGGGCAGCAGAAGTCTCTTCCGGGCACGGCCCTCCCCTCCCAGGGACCCAATCCCTGCCTGGTGGCCAGGTCAGGCCACGGGGACTCCCGGAGTGCTTGCAGCCTGCCCCGGAACACGGCAGGCATGGAGGGGAGGGGAAGGGCGGCTATTTTAGGAGGCTTCGTGGCCGCTTGACAAGCAGATGTGGGAGAGGCTTCAGTTTCCATGGGCAGCTGTACAGCCAGCCCACAGCTGCCCTGGCCCCCAGGGTGGCTCCTTGAGGACAGGCGGGAAAAGCGGGATCTCATGGGAAGGAGACGGTGGGATTCCAGGCCTGCACAAGGCCGCGGTCTCCTCTGTGCAGTTCTTAGGGTACTCATTGAGGGTTCCCCTTGAACAAACAGGGACGACCAAGCCTGTGACCTTACTGTGCTGTGTCCCAGTAGGAACGCAAGGATAGCTCTTGTCTGTTTCTGCCTCGAGCCCTTCCTACCCCTTGCAAATCTCCGTGATCCCTTCATGCCCAAAGGGAATGTGCCAGTGACCGGCTCCATTCCCTTGATGGGCAAACAGACTGAGCTGCAGTGGGGTCCCAGATGTCTGCTGCTCAAGTGCGTTCTTGGGCTCCTTCCGCCCTCCTTTGTCCCCCCTGGACAAAGAGAAGAGAGAGTTACCTTTAGGAGCTCCTTGGGTGGAGGCCAGGTGACAGGCGAATGAGACTAAGATCCAGGCGAAGAGAAAGCCCCTAGAGACAGGCAGACAGAAGCACACAAGGCATCAGCTTCCGCCCTGCAAGGCCAGATCCGGCTGTGGGGGCTGCAGTGATGGCCCGGCCCAGTCTCACCCCAGTCTCACCCACAGGAAGCAGGAGGAGGGAGGCAAGGTGCAGCCTCCAGGAGCCCCTCCGAGCTGCCCCACTCTCAGGATGCCCCCAGGCCTCCAGGCACAGCCTCTGGACAGGGACCTGTGTGCATGGTAGTGGCATGACACCATGCTTCACAGATGGCTAACCTGAGGTCACAGGACAGGAAGCTGCCAGCAGGAAGTCCTGCACTGGGGTCAGGTCCAGGGTCCAGTTCAAAATCTGGTGCTCCCAGATCCTCAGCCTTCCCCACCTGCAGTATGGCCTCGTGGTCCTGGGTCCCTTCCTAAGTTTCCAGCCAATGAGTGGCAGGGGTTGAACGGTCAATGGGAACACCAGACTGGTCAACTTGAGGACAGGGGCAGAGAAGACCCCCTATGCAAAGCCTGCACTGTGCCACAGCAGCTACCCACCTGCTTTACGCTGATGGAAATGGAAGAAAAGAAAAGAGAGGAGACCCCTGGGAGCTGGAAAGACCCAGGTGCAAACCCAGCCCTGAGCCTCCCAGTTATGTGACCGGAGTGAGTTACTCAACCGCCCAGCACGGGCTGACGTTTCTGCCCTCAAAGGCCAGGCCTAAGACGAAATCAGCTCATGCAAGTTAAGGGCTCTCCAGGCGCCACCCACAAAAGTGCTCCCCAGACGGTCGCTACCGCCCTGCGCTCAGGGGCTAGGAAGGGTTAAAGCTCTGCTCGGTGGCTCCTGCCAAGACAGGCAGAGGCAAGGATCTGATTTCACCTTCCTGTGGCAGTAGCCGGCTGGTGACACCCGAAGCCACCCCGGGCATCTGATCCCCAGGCGGGCAAAGGGGAGGGCGGCGCGTGGCCAGAGATGGCTGAGACACAGGCAGGGAGAACCGTGCCAGGTGGGTGGTGCGGACAGCGAAGCTGGCTCGCTGCTGGGGACTCATGTAATCCAGGAAACCCAGGTTTGATGTCGGGAGCCCCAGGGTTCTTGCCAGGCTCCCAGAACGCCTTGAAAAAGCAGCTTATGCTCTGTTAGCTCCCCCTACTTTCCAAAGTAATAGCAGTTAGAATCAACAGCCTGATGACTTGGGTGCTGGGGAAGACCCTGGCGTCCACCTGCCACAGCTGCCCCTCCCTCCTGTGTGCTCTCGTAGGCATGGACTTCAGAAGACACCGATGAAGTCTAAGCCAATCCTAGGAATGGAATTTGCAGTGCCAGTCACTGGCTTAGGCAAACATCGTGACCCAAATGCTGTGACCAAAAAGATGTTAGTGATGCCTGTCAGTGAGGACAAAGTGTTTCAAAGGGACAGAGAGGAAGTTTATTTCTTGCCTCTGAATTCTTAAGGGAGAACATACTGCTTGGAGCTGCTGCAGCTATTTTGTACATATGAAGTAACAAAGTCTCACAAATACATGAGGATGGCAGAATGGAAAAAGAATAGGTGTTCAATGACACTGCTGAGATACTAAATTAATCAATCCTAGTGTGGCTCTTTCTTGAGGCCTCTTGTTACGGGAAGTTCCCTTACACTGTTTAAACCACATGGCCCTGTAACTTCTGTTACTAGGAGCCTAAGGCACACTAACTGAAATGGCACTCAGGTGCTAATCATGGCTCCTCAAAAACCTTCTCTAGGTCCTGGGTCTTTGCACATGCTACTCCATCATCTGGACATGACTCTGCCCAGTCAATTGCTATGTAGCCATCCTGCCTAGCCCTGCCCAACGCATATCACCAGTGTGGTCACTATTTCCCTTTCTAGACCGAGCCCTCCAAAGACAAAGACATCTGTCCTGTTTACTCCTGTAATCTCCGTACCTGAAAGATACACAATACACAGCAAACAGATTTGGGGAGGGTCTTTTTGAGACAGGGTCTCATTATGCAGTTCAGGCTGGCCTTGAACTCACTTTGTAGCCCAGGTTGGCCTTGAACTCACAGCAATCTTCCTGCATCAGCCTCCCAAGTGCTGGGATTACAGGTGTGCACCACCATGCCTGGCACCCAACAGATTTTTGTGAGGTGAATATTATCTGATGCTACAGGACACTTTAAAAGCCTTCTCCCCAGGTCTGATGCCCCTCCTCCCCCATAACTCTCAGCCCCTCGTCATCTCTCCAAGCCTCAGCCAGGCCTCCAGCTCTCTTGAAACCACTAAAGGTCAGACAGCCACCAGCCCCAGGACTGCCCAGCATGAAGGCGGGGCTGACCTCTCTGCATGACCTGCCTGTGGGAAGCTGAGGCTGCCCCCGTGGGCTGGAAAGGAATAACGGGCAGCTTTGTTTAACTTGACAAACAGAAAACTGAGGCCCAAAGGACAGGGTCTTCCGCAAGGTGACCCTGTGCATCATTCTTCAGACCTGTTTCCTACATGAAGATGCCCAGGAGACCGGCCAGATAGAGCAGGAATAGCAGATGCCCGCATCCTAGTTTTGATCTCGCTTATTCCCATCAGCTTGCTTTAATATTTTATTTGCACAGAAACATTACAATGCAGCTGGCCCACTATCCTCTTTCCTGAAGTCGTTAAGTACCAAAAAGATATTAATTCATGTGGTTTGGGGGTTTTCTGTTTAACAGTTTATGTATCACAGTGGAATTTTGTTTTACTCCCTTCTTGGAAAAACTGAATGTAACTATTTTCTAATATGGAAAGCCCTCCATTCTTATAAATAAACCATGCTAGTTATCACTGGATAATACCTCCAAACTTCTCAAAGGCTCTGAGAAGTCCTGCAGTGAAGAAATCAGCTGTCCTTCCTGTCCTTCAGCAGTCCCCAAATCTAGAGGACCAGAGACTCATTTTTCCTAAGATCACCTCGGAAGACACGGGCTGCCACCCTCCCGAGCTCCTTCAGCCCCGTCAGTTCCCAGCACAGCCCTCGGCCCTGGAGTCCACGCCTACCCTTCGAAGGATGCTTCCCAGGTGGGAAAGATGAGGCACACAAACCACAAATGCCTTCTTGGTCAAAGCAGCAATTCAAGGAAAGTATTTCAAAATCCCAAAGGTTGGGGGAGGAAGATGCAGAGGAGAGGAGGAATCCAGTCTTCTCTTCAATTTCGCTTCCGGACACCACAGCTTCTAACCTGACAATTTCAACCCCGACTCCCTGTTAGCAACAGATGCGCCATCCCCATTCATTCACCTCCACAAATACAGCCGACCTTCTTGGAGCAGGATTCTGGGTGCGTTTGACCCTCACACTGCCCAAGTACAGGGCACATCTAAGTTGGAGCAGGTCCCTGCAATTCGTCCGGGGGGCCAGACTCTTGTGCCACCACTTCTTTGGAGAGACACACAACTGAGGTCCACACAGGGAAAGTGGCCTGTGCAAAGGCCTACAGTGCTTTGATTCATCGCCCATGGAGAAGAAATCGTGGGCTCTTCCTACTTGCTCAACACGAGTCCCAGCCTTCTCCAGCAGAAACAGAGATGTCAGCCCGGGGAGCTAGGGAACCATCTAAGTCAGCTCCAGGCCTGGAAAGCTGGCTCCTGGAGGGAGCCCTGCCTCTTCTTTTCTCCCGTTCCAATCCTGTTTAGGCTACTGCTAGTCATGTTTAGTGCCTGCGCTGCCTCGGGCTTTGTTCTGCTAGACGTCTGTTTTCACCACTGCCTCGTGGGCTTTGGCTCCGGGAACCCAGGGCGCTAGAAGGAAGGAAGGGAAGGGAAGAACAGGTCGGGAAGACCTGTGCACAGGTCAGGGAGGGCAGGAGGTGGCCAAAAGGGAAGTCACAAGCGAAGGACCTTGGAGACACAGCCCTCCAAGGTGGGAAGCCGGTGTTCCTGTTCCCTGCAAAAGGCCCCTTGCCAGTACATCAAACGTGACGTTTGCTGTTTGGTTTTTCTCCTACCCTTGCCACCTGGAAACATACGTGAGTGTGCACACACACACACACACACACACACACAATGCAAGGACCTGTAACAGCCTGAACAGCCACAGAGAGCGCACAGTCCAAGTCCATTAGGAAGTCAGCACTGGCACACACTTGGCTGCTCTCCCAGTGGGTGAGCTGGGATGGGGCTGGTTGGGAGTCACAAAGAGGTGGACCTGTCTCGCCTCCCTCTGTGTCGAGTCAGACCCCATGTGCCCCAGTGGCCACACCCAGATCTTTCTTCACACCTTCTACCTCCTCCGTGGGACAGGGACAGGTCATCTGTCTGGGCAGGATGCAGCCCATTGACTCACACACCCGTAAGTAATACAAATAACAGCTGCTGTTTATTGAACACTTTCTAGATGCCAGGTATTAGTCAAAGCCCTTTGCAAGACTGCTCCTGTGAGCAAGCCCTCAGGAAACCCTGTTAGCTGGGCACCAACATGCCCATTTTGTGGATGACAAGAAAGAAGAACCAGAGAGGAGAGAGGCCTGCGTTTCACGGCACACTTGTGTTGGCCTGGCTGCAAAGATCCCGTTCTTTCTGCCCACAGCCTGCCTCACACTGAGGGGAGCCCAGGAGCCTGCCACCTTCTACTACCAACTGATGGGCATTTCTGTGTGCCAGGGCAGGCCATGAGGGTGTCAAGAGGGTCCCTGGACACAAGGATCAGAGGAGACAATCTGCCAACAAAACAACAGGGGAGTTTGCTCAGGAAGCAGCGGAGAAACCAGTGACATTTCCAGGAGAGGCCCCTTCCAGTCCACCTGCGCAGGGCGAGGGAGCACAAAAGAGGGGAAACCTTCTGGGCACAGGGAAGACAGGAAAGGCCCGCGGGGGCCAGAGGGTCTGGAGAGAAGGTCTCGGAGGGAAGCTACAAGGCAAGCTGGAGCCAGGGGCACTGCATCCTCACAACACATGGTCCGGGAGGCAGGAGAAGGCAGAGGCTGCACCTCCAGGCAGCGTGACCGCCCACTTGCCCAAAGCTAGGGCCCCGCGCTGGGGTGCCTGCTTGGCACCATTCCTCACCCCAACCGCTGGCATCTGCCCTGGCACAGGGTCTTTTGGAGAAAGTGAGTCAGCACTGTGCTCGCTGGTCCCTGTGTGTGTGAAGGGAGTTGTGGTGAGGGGGGGAGACCTCAACCAGCAAGCTTTTTCCAAGACATGGGGAAGGGGGGGCATCACCCCCTGACTCCAGCTCAGAGGGGGTGGGGCGCGGTGGGAGAGGTGGAGCTGCGGCCCTGACCGGCCTCTGAGGAGAGCCCCGGGGTCCCCGCAGACAGGATAGATGGCAAAGAGAGTCCTGCAGGAGCCTCAGTCTGCCAGGCCCTGGGGGTGTGGGGAGGGGGGGAGGGTGCTCCCCACCTAGCTCTGTACCACACACACCCACGCGCTGTGGCCGACTCTCGCGCTCTCTCCTGTCTCCCCAAGTCTGCACCGGCCGGGAATCCCAGCCTCAGCTCCAGATCCACACTGTCCACGCCTCGGAGATTCCCTGGCCCTCTCTGGGCCACCCCACCCCATCCCAATTGCAAGACCAGAAGCAGGACTCCGGGCTCTCCAGGGCCTCTCTGCTCTGACATACTGGCTTTCTCTCTCCTTTCACTCTCGGGAAACGCTGGGAAACACCGACACACTCAGACCCAGGCAGACGCACACGGGCGGAGATTTCCAGAAACGCGGGACTTGCTGAGCCACACAGACACCGCGCCAAGAGCAAACTTTCGGATTTGGAGACCTAGAAACTTGCACACAGCCTCAAAAGAACAGATGGAACCGGAGAATACCGGAGAGAGACCTGCGGACGCCGAAACACAGGGAGACAGCTCCAAACTCAGAATCCCTCTCTTCCCCCAAGCAGCCCAAAGTTCCCTCTATCCGGTCCCCTGCCGGACACTTGGTGGGCGGGGGCGCCTGCCCCCACTCGACCCCCATGCTG
>RJWT010056182.1:0-10068 GCA_004365215.1 Cuniculus paca
TTGTGCTTTGCAGGAAAAAGAGCAAATGAGAATTCCAGCAAACTAAATCAGCATAAATGTTACAAATCATAGCTCCTGGAAATTTTCAAAGTTATCACAGACTTAAGACAAATTAGGGGACAGCCTGATATCTTGATGGTAGCTTGGCTTTGCATGTAGAATCCTCTTTGTTTCTTTGCCAACCCCTATAGTTCAGGCTACTGTATTTAGGCATCATATTGAGAAGGGAGTGTAAAGGATTAAAAATCTCTGAAGATTTCCCATTTGTGAAATTCTACAGAAATTTGCCACACTAGTACTGCTCAAGTGGGACTCATCTCTTCAGACGATCTTATTCTCTGTATTGAAAATCTTAAAAGACTCCACTAAAAGACCATTAGAACTACTAATTCAGTACAGTTTTAGGATATAAAATAAACATACAAAAATCAGTAGCATTTTTAGACATACATAATAAAAATTCTAAGAAAGAAATCCTAAAAAGAGTACCACTCTTAAGAACCACTCTGAAGAATAAATTGAGCCAAGAAGTAAAAATTAAAAGATGATCTATATTCATAAATCAGAGCAGTTATTGTTAAAATGTCCATTTTTTTAAAGCTAGCCATGAATTCAGTGTGTTACTTATGAAAATGCCAGTGATATTCTTCATAAACTATAATCCTAAAATTAATTTGGAGGCAAGATGGAAACAAAACAATCTTCAACAAAAAGAATGAATCAGAATATATTTAAAATATTCTACAAAGTTGTAATAATTAAAACAAAATGGCATTGACAGTAAAAATAAACAGACAAATGGAACAGAATTGACTACTCAGAAGTAAGCACATACATCTATCTATAGCCAACTGATTTTTGACAAAAGCACTAAGAACATGCATTAGAATAAGGTCAGTCTTTTCAAGAAACTAAGTAATAAATGATATATAAAGAAGAATAGAACTGGGCCATTATATCTCTTCAGTTAAAAAACAGAATGAAGATTCACATTTTAAGACCTGAATCTATAATACTACCAGAATAAATCAGAAGAAATTCTTCAAGGCTTTGGAATGTGAAAGAGTTTTTTAGATAAAGTTCCCCAAGCACAAAAACAGAAATTAAAAAATGGAATTATATTAAACTAGAAACTTTCTGCATAGAAAGACAAAAATCGATAGAGTGAAGTTTCAGCCTATAGAATGGAAGAAAAATTTTGTGTGTCATACATCTGACAATATACTGATATCACAAATATACAAAGAACACCAAAAACAAGTAGTAAAAAAATTTTAGAGATCTTAACAGCCCTAAATAGACATACCTCAAAAGAAGGCATACAAAGTAGCCAGTGTGTATGTTCAAAAAAAAATGCTAAACAACACTAATCAACAGGAATATGCAAATCAAAAACAATGAAATACCAATTGATTCTAGTAAGAATGACTTTTATCAAAAAAGTTAAGATGATAAATGTTGGTAAGAATGTGGAGAAATGGAAAATTTGGACACTGTTGGTGGGAATGTAAACTGTATAGCCATTTGAAAAACAGTATAAAGGTTCTTCAAAAGATTAAAAATAAAATATCATAGTATTCCACTAAGAAGGAAATAAAATCAGATATGGAAGAGAAATTTTCATTCCCATGTCTATGGCAGTATTAGTCACAATTGTCAGGATGTGGGGTCAATTTAATTGTCTATCAACTGATAAATTTATAGAGAAAACTGGTACATATATAAAGAAAGCATTCAGTCCTAAACAAGAATGAAATATTTTATTTGTGATTACAAGGAGCTAGAGAATTTTGTGTAAAATGAAATAAGCAGAACAGTTAAACAACAACTGCATAAACTCACTCATGTGAATTATCAAAAACTTGATCTCATAGAAGTTGACAGAAGATTGGTTGGCAACAGAGACCAGGGAGAGTAAAGAAGAGAAAGGTGGAGAAACCTTGTTCAATGGAAACTTTCTTACAGTTAGATAGAAATAAGGAGCCCTAGTATGGATTTGTACAATGAAATGACAATAATAACAATTATGTGCTTTATTTTTCAAATAGCTAGTAGATGAAAATATATTGAATGTTTCTGTCATGAGGAAATGAAAAATATTTAAAGAGATAAAAATTTTTAACAGTTTAAAACTTGCACTGTTATTTGTGAATTAGTTTTTCATTTATTAAAGTTTCTTAGTAATATTACGTGTATACAAAACAAATTTTTTTTTGCCTGTGAGGAACAACCACATTGTTTAAAACAGTTTTATTAATGGAGCTGCAAGAATCATTAAAACTCAGCATATTTATATTTATGTAATTCCTTTCTTATAATAATATAGCTATAGAATTGCTTTACCATGAAGAAGTTTATAAATCAATTAAAAGTATAGTTTTCCAAAGTAGTTGCACAAATTTTCACCTCTGCCAGTAATACATGAGAGATCAAATTCAGTAATGCACTCAGTAATGTTTGCTCTTTGTTAATTGGTGTTTTGCTGTTCTTGGTAAAAATCTTAGATTATAGTTTATCACTGTGAAATTTATTGCTATTTCTCTGCAGGATAATGATACTGCCTGACTCTTATGTTAATTAACAGTTTATGTAACTTATTATTTAGAATTTGTTAATATTTTATGCCATATTTCTATCTTTTTAGTTTTTTTAACCTTCTTATGTAACGTGAATACACATTTAAGTACAAAATATGTATGCATGTGTTATTCCTGATTCTGAGACTACTTTTTTCTTGTTTTTGTTTTTATTTAATTTTTAAATTCTTTCATATTTAAAAATGAAATATTTTAAACAGACTATTTTTATTCTCTTTGAGTGCTCACTTTAATAGGATAGATTTATTAATTGATCATTAAATATATTCTTTTGACTGTTCTTAAATTTAAAAAATGACATTAATACAATGAAAATATTCCTCTGTAGTTTAAACACTATCCTGGTCAATATGCATTCTGTCCCTTAGAATTTATAAGAACTCTTATTTTTCAGTAACTTCATATTTTAGAACACTTTTAGATTCATAGCAAAAATGACACAAGGTACAGAAATGTATTAAATTTTCATGTTACCGCAGAAGCATAGTCTCCTCAATCATCAACATCCACTACCCAAAGTAGTATATTTGTTACAAATGATGATCTTGTATTGACATACGCTTATCACTCATAGTCCATAGTTTACCTTAGAGTTCACTCATGCTATTACATATTCGAAGAGTTCCTATTAAGGTATTCTCAAGCTCAGAGATTCTTTCCCCAGCTTTGCCAAGTCTACCGATAAAGTCATAATAATCATTCCTCATTTTTCTTACCATGTTTTTTTGATCGTTAGCATTTATGTACAGTTACTTTTTTAGGATTTCCATTTTTCTACTTACAATACCCCTTTGTTGTTTCATGCTGTCTATGAAAACAGAGCTAACATATAAAATATCACTGTACTTTCTTTATAAAGGTTTCATATGCATCAATAAAAAATATGAGCAACTCAATAGACAATGATCTAATGTTTTCAGTTTTTGATGTTTTCCTCTGTACTGTTGAAAAAACTAAACTGCAATTTAGAAGAATAACACATATTATACCCTGTAGTTAACAATACTTCTAAACATAGAGTGTTCCCCCTTTCCCTACCTTCAAATAAATCATCTTCTTTTATTAAAAAAAGAGTATTTCACTTTTGAATACTCCCCACTTATTCAGAGTAGCAGTCTATCATATCTCTTCCGCTTCCCCATTTTGAATTTACTATTGTCTTGTTTTGTAGTCTTTTATTGTATCCATTGTTTTGTGTTTACTGTTTCTATTGTTTGATTTTTACTATGTCTGAAATTAGCTGCTGCTATTTTGAAGGCAACAAAAGGCATTATGATGACTATTATTGACTTTGTAATGTTGTGAAGTCCTGTATCACTTACTCTGGTTTGTGCTGATTGGTTTTATTCTGTTTTATTTTCCTTGGTTTTATCCTCTTAAATAAAAAAAAGGGAAATAATTGTGAGTTGATATAACTATGTTTCACATTTATAAAATACATTTATGTTAACACTGTTATTTAATATGTATGGACAAATGATTACATAATAAAAATAGAAGTCTGGCAAGCTTTTTAAAATTAAACAGTATAGAATTATTTAAGAGTGATATATATTTAATCTTGAAAGATGACAGATACATATTGGTTAAAAATATGGAAAGTAGTTTATAAGTAGGTTGTATACTTTTTGTAAACACTTGCAGATATTTATACAAAGACAAAACACATATATTTTGTGATGTTTTGTGACTCATTAGCAATTACTACCTATAGTTTTTTGTTGTTGTTGTTGTTGCTGTGATACTTTACTTCTTCCTTGCACTTGCCAGGCAGGTGCTTAGGCCACTGAGCCATATCCCTGGCCCTTGTCTTTCTGAGACAGGGTCTCACTATGCCGTTCAGGTTGGCCTTGAGCTCACTTTGTAGCCCAGGCTGGTCTTGAAATCGCAACGATCCACCTGTCTCAGCCTCTCAAATGCTGGATTTACAGGCGTGCGCCACCACACTTGGCTCCTATAGTTTTAAATAAGAGTTTTACTTATTTATCTTCCAGCAGATTAAGTTCTTTTTTGAACACTTAGATCTTTTGTCCATTTTGATTTTGGTTTGCTACATAGTGAGACATATGGGTCTAGACTCAGTCCTCCATGTATGGATATCTAAGCACTGTTTTTTAAAGAGGCTGTGTTTCCTTCGGCTTATGGTTTTGGCTACTTTGTCAAATAGCAGATAATTGAATGTGCCTGTGTTTTTGTTTTTTTCTGTTTCCTTTATTCTGTTCCATTGATCCACATGTCTACTTTTGCTGTGGATCAATGCTGTGTTTATCATTACAACTTTAAAGTAGTTTATCACTAAACTTTAAAGCAGCCTGGGGTTGTGATTATCCTTGTTTTGTGCTTGTTACCCTGGATTGCTTTTGCTATTTTGAATCTCTTATGATTCTAGATAAATTTTAGGATTGCTTTTTCTAGATCTGCGAGGAATGCTCCTAGTGTTTTGATTAGGGCTGTGTTAAACCTATATATGGTTTTTGGAAGTGTAACTGTTTTGACTATGTTGGGTATACCTATCTAAGGTTATCTCCTTTTTCTGATGCTCTCTTCAGTCTCTTTTATAGAGTGATGTAATTTTCATAATAGAATTTTTTCACCCCTTTAGTTAGGTTAGCTTGCATTTGATTTTTCTTCATACCACTGTGAACTGCATAGCTTTCCTAATTTCTTTCTCAATGAATTCATTATTGATTTATGGGAACAGTAACTTTTTTATGTGTTGATTTTATATACTGGTAACTTGTTGAATTTGTTAATTAATTCTAGGAGTCTTTCAATGGAACTTCTTGTGTTTTTTATGTAGTGGATCATATTATCTGCCAATAATGATACTTTACTTCTTCCTTTCCTACACATATCCTTTTTATTTCTTTATCTTGCCTGATTGCTCTGGCTACCATTTCAATGACTAGGTTAAACGGAAGTGGTGACAGTGAACATTTGTGTTTGTTCCTGATTTTAGAGTCAAATTATTCAGTTTTTCCCCAATCAATAAGATGTTGGCAGTAGATTTTTCATAAATGGCTTTTATCAGATTGAGATAAGGTCCTTTTGTATCAGTTTTTTCAAGTTTTTTTTTTTTTTTAGTGCATAGATGTTAAACATTGTCAAAGGCTTTTTCTGTGCATGCTTTTAGTGCTACTCTTATTACTACTCTTCAGCCTATTTTAATTACTTGGCCATCAGTCCTTAATTCCTTGGCTACTTAGACATTCCTAGATATATTTACACATTCTTCTTGCAGTAAAAAATTGAGAAAATTATAGTTAGAATGAATAAGTGTTCTTTAACTGTGTTAAAATTCTAGTCTTAATTATCTTGGGCTTCTGCAATCTTATTGGTCTAGCTCAAAGTTGTTACAAAAGCTGAAGTATAAATATTTCTAAAACATCTTCTTACTATGTTTTATGAATGTGTTCATATAAACATAGTAAAAACCATTACAACATACTCAAATCCAGATGAAGCAAAAAGGAAACACTATGCCTGCAGATATACTTAACACAATTACAAAAGTGTTTGTGAATATTTACAAGAATCAACATTGTTGATATATATATAAATGTATAAGTATATATATATATGTATAAGCATATATGTAAGTATATATATGCATAAGTATATATATGTATGTATAAGTAATTACAAAGTTGGCTTACGATGGTCATCCACAGAGTCAGATGAGGAAGTGTGCAGAGGGTGTCTGCATGGCAGAGGCCGAAGGATTCACTCCAAGGTCTGGAGTTCACTGCAGTGTCCCGTGTAAGTCCGCACACAAGCAGGTCGATGGGTCTGCAACAGATAGCCAAAAAGGTCTATGTTGGAAGGCTGAAGAGTCTACACCAGAGAGCTGAAGAGTCTACACTGGAAGCTAGGAGATGACGTCCAAGCTGAAGGCGAAGACTGGAGCTCCTCCAAAGAATGGGATTTATTTGTTCTTCCTTCTTCCCTTTTATGCCTTCCAGGTGATGAGCCACCCTAGGGTGGGTCTTTTACAACCCAGGGTGTAGAATTGCTAAGAGCCAATTTAGTTAATCTTCTAAAAGTCTCAAATTGACACAATCAATCAACCACTACAGTTTCTCAGCTCTTCAACATAGTTTATTAAGATTTCTGTCGTGGATGTTGTATGTGCTGAATTTTTTCTTGGACTATTACATAAAGAAATAACCAATTAACATGAACAAGATCCTTTCAAAACAAAACCAAAAAAATGGGTTTAAAATAGTGCCTTACATTACTTCAATAATTCGCAAGATAGTTTGAACTCTTTGCTTTCTAATTACACATGGCATTTTCACTCATACCTGGAAAGTATAAGATCTTTTAGTTTATAGAAATGACACACACACACATACATGCCTGAGAACATGAATCACTGACAAATTTTTATTAAATTTGTGGCACAAGATCTGTACTTTCAAAGGTTGCATTGGATTAGCAAAAATTGCAGCACTTATGTAAGCATTAAGTCTTACATTATAAATACAAATCCTTAGAAAACTCAATAGTTACTTTTTCATTCTTACATCTAGAAAGCACCTAATGTCAACAATAATTTTCTATTTTTACTTCTAAAATGGAGAGTGTTCAAGTACATGCGGAGGGCTCAGAGAAGATCCTCCAAGGAAATTAAATGGCTTAAAAATTAAGTATATTATGTATAGGGTCAAAGACATTTGATTAGGGGAAGAAAAAAATATGGTTCTTTAAGCAAATATGGTTTATATGAAACTTGGCAGAGTATTGTGGTGACTTTACCAACATAACCTGGGAAACAACACTAAGAGTAAACAAGGTAAAACTATGTGTAAGAAGAAACATACCAAGCTAGCTCAAAAGGCTGAGAAAGAATTAGTTCTATGGTGTTGTTGATATTTTCTTCTATGACATTTTAAATAAGTTTGAACTAGCAAAAATTCTGATAGTGTTGTATACCTACAAGCAAAACCTAACTTTGTTTAAAAAAAAAAGTGTGAATCTCACTGAAGAGTAACAAAATAAAATCAGACACATAAACATGAAACAATAAAAAATTAGAAGAAAATGAGGAAAAATCACAATTTCCTGGACTCTTTTTGAGTTAGAGATGACCTTGTGTTGCAGGTGTTACAAAAGAGAACAAGAAAAAATACACAGTCTCCAAAACATTTATTCCTTTGAACTTCCACACATGGATACATATTTTACTCTATTAACTTTAAATGTTTAATATCGAGGGGCTTTCAAACTAAGACTGATCAGAAGAGACAAAGAAGATCATTACATATTAGTTAAGAGAGCAATTCAAGAGGCAGTGTTAACAATTATAAACATAAATGCATCAAATGTTGGCACTCCTAACTTCATAAAACAAACACTAGTGGATATTCAAAATTGGTTAAACACCATTACAATAGTAGTGGGGGAACTCAATATCCCATTGTCACAAATGGACAAATCAATTAGATAAAAACCCAGCACAGATATGTGGGATTTGAACCAAATCTTTCAACAGTTGGACTTAATAGAAATCTACAAAGTGTTCCATCCAACAACAGAATATACATTCTTCTTTGTAGTACATGGGGCTTTCTTCAAAATAGATCACACACTAGCCAATAAAGGATGCTTAAGTAAATGCAAAAGAATTGAAATTATCCCATGCATATTATCAGATCATATTGCAATGAAACTAAGAATCCATGACCAAAGAAAACTATGAAAACACATGATACCTAACCAATACCATCTTGAATACTCAATGGGTCACAGATGAAGTTAAAGAACAAATTAAACAGTCCCCACAAACACATGATAATGCTAGCATGGCATACTGGCACCTGCAGTATACAATTAAAGCAGTACTAAGAGGAAAGTTCATAGCAGTGAATTTACATATCAGAAAACAGAATAAGCTCAAATAAATAAGCTAATGATGCTCCTACAGGAACTAGAAAAGTAAGAATAATTCAAACCCAAAGACAATATGAGGAAGAGAATGACAATGATCAGGGAATAAATTAATGAATTTAAGACTAATAAATCAGTGCAAAAAACCAATAAACCAAAAAGCTAGTTCTTTGAAAGATTAAATGAAATAGATAAACCCTTACCCAATCTTCTCAAAATAAGGAAAGACCTAAATACATGCAACTAGAAAAAAAAAAGGTGAAATCACAACAAATTCTGCTGAAATCTGGACCAATTAATTTCAGTAATTATTTTGGATTTTAATAAAAATTGGATTTTAATAACTCTTTTGAGAACCAGTACTCTAATAAAATGAAACATCTAGTAGAAATGAGCAAATTACTAGATACATGTGCACTATGAAATCTGAACAAGGAAAATATGAAAATCCTGAATAAGGCAATAGCATTCAGTGAAATTGGAAAAATAAAGTAAATAAATAAATAAAAACCTAGCAACTAAGAAAAGTCCAGTTCTTATAGAATTTACTGCCTAATTCTATAAGAACACTAGAAAATATCTAATGCCAATACTCTTTAGTCTGTTTAATGAAATTGAAAGGGAAGCAGAAAACCCAAAATCATTCCTGGAAAAAAGCATTATCATGTTTCCAAACTCAGAAAAGAACCCAGTCAAAACAGACAACTATAGACTAATGTGTTTATTGAACACAGATGTAAAAACACTCATTAAAATATTGACAAGGAGAATGCAGCAAATCATGAAAAAAGATCCAACATGACCATGTAGGATTCATTCCACAGATGCAGGGATTGCTCAAAATTTGGAAATCAATAAATGTAATACCCTGCATAAACAGAATCAAGAACAAAAATCACATGCTCATTTTGATAGACACGGAAAAAGCATTTGACAAAATCCAAAATCCACTTATGATAAAAGCACTGAAGAAAATAGAAATAGAAGGTCATTATCTTAAAGACATCTATGACAAACCAATGCCCAACATCATACTAAATAGAGAGGAGTTGAAACCTTTCCCTCAAAATCATGAATAAGACAAAGATATACAATATCACCATTTATGTTTAATGTAGTTCTTGAAACATGAGCAGACTAATAAGACAAGGGAAGGAAATAAAAAGGATATGAATGCAGAAAGAAGTTAAATTATCATTAGTTACTAATGACATCATCCTCTATATAGAAGACTGCAAAAAACTCAATCAAAAGACTTCAAGAACTAACTTTCTAAATTGAAAGTGTGGCAGGATACAAAGTCAACACTCAAAAATCTATAGTGTTCCTGTACACCAATCACTGAGTCACAAGTGGAAATTAGGGGGAAAATACCCTTCACAATATCACTGAATGAAATTAAATACTTAGGTATTAACCTAACGAAGGAAGTGAAAAATCTCTACAATGAAAATTGTAGTAGTCTGACAAAGAAGATTGAAGATAGTATCAGAAAATGGAACAATATCCTGTTCCTCAATAGGCAGAACCAACATAGTCAAAATGGCCATACTTCCAAACTGTCAAATAGACTTCATGCAGT
>RJWT010056183.1:0-10062 GCA_004365215.1 Cuniculus paca
AGGCAGCTCAGAAGTGAGAGGTCAGCTGAATTCTCCAGAACCTTCCAGAGGTCTTCCAGGTTATAGGTGCCTACAGGACAAGACCCGGGTCCATGAATGTAGCCCCAAGGAACTTTTCTGAAAGGAATAAGAATCTCATCGCTGCCCATGGGGCATTCTGGTCAGACAGGCAAAAGCATCGCTGGAGACAGATGGTTTCGAGGTACTGAACAATGCAGAATTCCTTCCTGCTGTGGATGCAAAGAGCTGTCCATTTGTTTCCTTTGCCTGTAGATGCAGTAGCTCCATGTTCCCCAGGTAGAGACATCTTTGCCTGGTCCAGAAGCAGTGCCCCCTCCCATCTGTCCCACTCCTGGTACAGCCAGGGTCCTGTGGAGATTTGTTGTGGTAGATTTTGCTGTTTCCGGTAATGCCCATCCCATGGCCACTACTTAAGAGACCTGCATCCACCCACCTGCCTCCTTTTCCACATAAATGATGTGGATGTATCATTCTGTGCCTTGAAGGTGGGGTGACAGGTTCTCGAATGTTCTGTTTGTCTGTTTTGTTTTTGTTGTTTTGGCAGTGTTGAAGATCAAACCCAGGGCTGCACGCATCCCAGGCAAGTGCTCCACCACCGAGCCATTTGTTCATGTTTAGAGACACTGACTCTGTCATTTTCTCATTTCAGTTGCAGGTGAACTTGCTCTCTAAGTTTCTGCTGATTGCAAAATCTTGCTATGAGCAGAGGAACTTTGCAACAGCCATGCAAATCCTGGGCGGACTGGAGCACTTGGCCGTGAGACAGTCCCCTGTGCGTTCATCGTTCATCGGAGACCTTGAGCTGTGGGTGTAGGCTGAGCACATAGGCCAGCAGAGGTCTCACCTGTGCTTCCATTTCAGGCCTGGAGAATTCTGCCCGCAAAGATTGCAGAGGTCATGGAAGAGCTCAAAGCTGTGGAGGTACCAGCACATGGCAGAGCTACCCGAGAAAGACTGGCTGTGCACAGCTCAGAGTGCTCACACAGCAGCCCCTGTACCTTAGAACCTCAAACTCATTGCACAGCCCAGCCACCTGGGCACAGGTGCCCACCTTGCAGGCCACATGACCAGGCTGGTCTGACCCACCAGCACAGTCCATAGGTGCTCACAGGCCACGGGACCCAGGTCTGCAGCCCAGGGATAACCAGGAAGCCTGCTGCTAGCACAGAGGTAGCCTCATGAGCTAAGGAAATGCTGCTGAAATGATCAGCCATTTCCCACAGTGAGGCAGCAGGAACGTTGCTGCTGCTGTTGTTGGCCTGCAGCAAATGCCTGAGCCCAGCTTCACACGGCTCTGGGGACTGGGGGTTGGGCGCTGACCATCACCCCAAAAAAGCCTCACCCTCAGGCCCACACACAGAGACATGGGGCCTGCAGTACCCAGCATAGGCTTGTTTAGAAAGGTCAGATCACTAGGTCCTTTCTGGGGCCCTGCAGAGAGTAAGAAATTTGCCATTTGAACGGCATGAAGCATAAAGCTTCCTGTCAGTGTCATGTTTTGTGCCAGCAAGCATAAGATGTCCAGGCTTTCAACCCACAGTCTAGGAACCCCAGGTTCATTTTGGACTGGATGTTTAGGTGCTGTGCATGCCCCATGCACCCACAGAGTATAGGCACCCACGGGAACTGGACGATTGAACCAATTCATCTGGGTGTCTTGGGCTGACCACTCCTCTGTCTCTCCCTGCCCACGGCACTGCCTGGGGTGGCCCAGGTGTTCCTGAAGAGTGACAGCCTGTGTCTGATGGAAGGACGGCGCTTCAGGGCCCAGCCTACCCTGCCCTCCGCCCACCTCCTGGCGATGCACATCCAGCAACTAGAGACAGGGGGCTTCACCATGACCAATGGAGCCCACAGATGGAGCAAGCTCAGGTGAGGGAGGCTCAGCTCGACCAGCAGAGCCTGCAGAGGCAGCAGGCGCAGGCGCAGGCCTCTTCCAGTCACAGCTGTTCTTCGAAATCCCTGGCTCAACCCTCACCCATCCCAGAGCTCCAGCACTGCCTCTACCAGGGTCAGCTCTAGCCACTCCTCCAAAAATTTAGCGAATTTTCTTCTGGTGCCCATTGTCCCAGCCTCCCACTGCTGTGGCTGCCGGTGATCTCCCTGTTTGGGATCCAGGCATGCCTTACCTGCACTCATTGGTATATGCAATATTTAGGCTGCCCAGAGTGTGACCAAACCCCTCTCCCCATACCTCACAACCCTCAGAGAAGCCTGGCTCTCATCTCTGTCTCAAGAGGTCCTAGCTAGGTCAGCATCTCCTCAGAGGCCCAGCCCTGTCCAGGTTTGTGTCCCAGGTGCCCCAGATCAACCTCACCCTCTCCTCCCCATCCCCTGTTACTCCCTTTACCACCTCCCACTCTTTTGCCCCTCCTCTCCATTGTCCACACGGCATCCAAGTGCAACCTGTTCAAGCCTCAGCCTCACTGGGTAGCAAAGGCCCCAAATTCTCCATGCAGCACCCCCTTTTAGATAGTGGTCAACTTAAAAGAATAATATGCACCAGAAATGCACATTTACTTTAAAGAGGGGAGAAAAAAAACCCATGCAGCAACAAAGGTGGTAAAGATGCCATGCAGAGAACCCCTCATCTGTCTCACGCTTCCTACCAAACTCAGAGCCACCAACAGCCAGAATTCAGTTTTATCCACGTTAGAACTCTCAGCTTGAATAGAACTGACACAGAAAGTTTTCAGTAAATGTGTGAAGTGTGGGCAGATGGGTGGACAGGCCCATTCACAACATGAGGCTTGGTCTTGAGAACAAATGCAGAAAACCTGCCCTTTGGTTTTTGTACTTTAAGAGGTTTGGTTTGACTACTTCCTAAAAACACACTAGGATTTGCTGGCCACAGAGCACAGCTTCTGTGATTTGTACAAACTAACATTTCTTCTCTTTCCCCACAAAAGAAACATAGCTAAGGTGGTGAGCCAGGTCCATGCATTCCAGGAGAACCCGTATACGTTCAGCCCTGACCCCAAACTTCAGGCACACCTTAAGCAAAGGATCGCACGTTTCAGCGGGGCCGACATTTCCATCTTAGCAGCAGACAACAGGGCCAACTTCCACCAGATCCCAAGTGAGAAGCATTCTCGGAAGATCCAGGACAAACTACGGAGGATGAAGGCCACGTTCCAGTAGCTGAGGATGCAACCGACTGTGAGCCCAATGGGAACCAGACCTGCAGGAGGCAGCTGGGGAGCAAGAAGCCACTTCAGAGCCACCTGCTTGAGGCTGCTCTGCACCCAGAGCCCTGAAGAATGTAGTTTTCCATTACCCCCCACTCCCCAATCAAGAGGTGGAGGCTCAGAGGGACTCACTCATGGCCACTCCACAGGGAGGCCAAAGCCAGCTCCAACACAGACCCAGCACCCAGAACTGGCCCTTCCCAGGACATGGGGCAGGGTGGGTGTAAGACTTTGGTGATCTTGTTGCTGCAAGAATTTAAAAATTGTTTAAAAATGAAAATAGAAAGCCAGGTATGGTGGCACAAGTCTGTAATCCCAGCACTCCAGAGGCTGAGGCAGGAAAAGCTGTGCTTTCAAGGCTGGCCTGGGCTACGTAGTGAAACCTTGTCTCAAAAGAAAAAAAAAAAGAAGAAGAAAATAGAATAAGTAAATGTTCCCCCAGAATTTTTGTACCTATATCTCCTAGATGAGTGACTTTCATCCTATCCTTCTGTATCCCCACAGAAAAAAAGAAAAAAAAAATACAGCCATGCACCCTTGACTAAGCAGATTCCAAAGTTAGCTGCTTGCTAAGCAGTGTTTCCACGTTTGCTTAAAAGAAAGGACCAAAAACTCAGTGCTGAATCCATGGGTTCCAGGGCTCCTAAAACCTTCCATAGGGTCCCAAAGCTTCTGGACAAGCTGGCCCTGCTGAGTTCACACTCCCACCCTCCCTGTCCTCCCTCTAGGAGACCTCTACCATCCCACACCCCCAGCTGCCAAGTCAGTTAGGGAAAGCAGCCTTGGTCCCAGCTAGGCTCACTGCTGTGGCAGCTGCTCCTTCCTCGCCCTCCCCACACCGCAGCTTAGGAGAGCTGCAGTGATACAAGCACTCAGCAAAGGCTCCACTACCTAGAAAAGGGCACTAGACACCTCCGAGCAGGGACGCCACCCATGGACCCCGAGTGTGTCCCTATACTTGCCCTATGGCCCAGGGGATGCAGGGCTGCCTCCCTGTGTTCAGCAGCCATGCATGCGCACACTCATCCACTGTGTCCCCTTGGCTGTGCACTGCCACTAGCGCTTTGTCAGACCAGGACGTGAAGTTTGTCGCCTCGACTGTACCAAGCCTTCCCAGAGTTCATGGTCTCCAACAGCTGGTATTAAAATTGTCTCAGTGCGTGGGGAGCCCCTGTGGCCAGGGGCCTGGGAATAGGACAGACAGGGCGTGGTGGGTCAGGGAGACTTGGCTGGTCAGACCCCTACACCAGCACCAGACCTCTCAGACGCCTGGTGCTATTCCAGGCATTTCCTGCTGCCACCCAAGGTTGTTCTGTGTTTTAGAATTAATGATTCCTTAGTGATCCAGCTAGTGATATTTCTAGGAAGGCTGTGACTTGTGACAAAACGTTGACTTTTTAATGCCAAGATGTGTTTTCTCACATGCTCTCATTGGAGGCACCAGGCTCTGCTTACATGGACATAAGAGGAACCTGTACCCACCATGCACATGTGACTCACTGTTTTCAGGCCTTTCTATGAGGATTATGTGCTGCTGATCAACGTTTATGTTTCCAGATTTTGTATTTCACATGGAGGGTATCCAGCACCAATCGGCATTTAAATGGCAACAACTTGTCATGGGAAAGTGACTAGGCTTTGGCTTCAGCACTGTTTGCATGGCACCCTGATGTCACACAGTACAGATTTCTAAATAAAATCATTTCTACCAAACCACTGGTGTGTGGTGCATTCCATAGGATCCCTGCTCTGAGGCTAAGGTAGCCTTCCTGGCCAAGGAAAGACCACTTTACAGATGCCTTGGAAACACTCATGGTAGGTGAATGCCTAGTCCATAACTGAAACTTGAACTGCCAGTCACAGAGACGTTCTTGGTCAATACCTCCAGTGGCACCAGGGGTCAGGTCTGGAAGACTCGCTTCTAATTCTAATCCCCCATCAAGAGAACCAAGACGCTCAAACTCCTAGGCAAGTGAAGAGCAAGCTTACCCTCCTGCTTCAGGAAATAACCAGAGGCAGGTGCCTCTGGTGAAGACTGCACATCCCCAAAATCAAGTCTCACTCTGACTAGTTTGTTCTGCCATAAACCCACCCACACCAACCAATTCACATTTGGCAGTTGTGGGAAAGGGAGAGCTGGGTCCCTCGTTCACCCGCCAGAGCTTCTAGCCTGCCTCGGAGAAAGGGCAAAGTGGGGGCAGTCCTGCCTGTGCAAGGTGGTATTTCAACATAATTAGTTAAGTGGACCCCACAAAGAGAGGGGCTGAAGGCCAGCGATTGGGTGTAAACTATGGACGCTCTTTATAGAACAGCTGACAAGCCTTTAGCAAGTTCCATAATGAGCCATACAGCTATCTGCTTGGCAGTTATGCAAATGAAACTCAAGTTACATTCACTTACTTGGACAGCAGCCACTCTGGGTGGGTAGTTTGAGTCCTCACTTATCCAAAATGACAGAAACCTTAGTCTTCTCCCCCCATGGGTTCCTCTCCTGGGACCCTAGAAAGACACTAAACACTGCACAGGTGTGTGGGGGGTGGTCTCCTTTAATTGCAACAGGTCTACTAATCTTGGTTTTTGGCAAAACGACAGGCTCCAGTTCCCTGAGCCTCCAGTTAGCCCTGCTCCCTAGACAAGTTCCTATCTCTGTGTACCCCAATGTGAGGAAGCTGCCAATACAAAGGAGGTTCAACTACACTAAGGCCACCATGCTGGAAGCAAACCCAAGCTGGCCACATGTGGACTGCATGGACAGAGCAGCCCTACCAGATGCAGCTGCCCAGCTCAGGAGCTACCAGGTACCAGCATGTGGCACTTGAACACGGCCTGAGGACCTCAAAAACAGCAGGCTATTCCCCAGAAACATTGCCCCACGTATAAGGGGCACAGGCAAGTAATTCTTTGTTTTCATCCAAGCCCCTGATCACAGAATCACCAGCTAATAAAATGGCACTGGTGTTCAACACTGTCTTGGAGTGGTTCATTAGCTCAAAGGAGATTACTAAAATGCCAATCATAGGATAGTGAATGGTCTGCTTCCCTCTTAAGACATGGTCTCATGTGTGTAAAAGCATAGCTCTACCGGGTAGCCCACTGATCACGAGGAAAGTGTCTCCTTGCTACAGACAGCAGGAGTCTCACTGATACACCTGGGACCTGAGCTGGCCCATCCCACTTGTCCTGTCCTCCAGCCTTTCCTGACCCATTCTGAGCAGGCTTCTCACTGGAAACACACTGGGGTTGGGGTGCACAAAGCAGTTCTCCAAGTGAAGTGCTCGTCCACTCCACCTCCTCCCAGCGTACTCACCCATAGGCAAAAGCTGTGAGCTACAGGGGGTCTGATAAAATCATCAAAGCAGAAAGGGGTAAGGATGTAGCCCAATGGTAGAGCTCCTGCTTAGCATGCAGGAGGCCCTAGGATTGATTCCCAGTACCACAAAAAATAAAAATAAAACCACTGCAGGGGCTCCACTGACACAACTATCCTTTTGTGGCCCACCCTTCATCCTCTCCCTTTTTTAGAATCTCTTATAAATGGCATTATGGAGTACATACCGTCATAGACTTGATGTTTCATTTGACAAAAGACAATTAGGACATCTCCTGTTTTGGCATGGATCAAGGGCCAAGCAGTATTCTACAGCAGGATGCCCATGTTCACCCCAGTATCGCCTGCTGGAAGGACATCTTGGTTTTGCCCCATGTTTTGGTAATTACAAATAAAGCTGCTATAAACAAACATCTGTGTACAGGTTTTCAGTGGTCATAAATTTTTAACTCTGTTGAATAAATACAGTAGCACAGGATTGACGGATTGTAGGGTACTTTAGTTTTACAAGAAACCAGCAGACCAGACTGTCTTCAAAGTGGCTTTTGAGGTTGTGTGTTCCCCTTACCACTGAGAAGAAGACCTGTCCCTCCACATCCTGACCAGCACTTGATGGTGTCAGAGTGCTGCACGTTGGCCACTGTGAAGGGGGTGTGGTGGTGCCTATGTCTCTAACAGTGGATGATGTTGAGCCTCTTTTTATCATTTGCCATTTACTGCTTGAAAGTTTTGTACTACTCTCATTTGCAGAAGACTGGACAGGTCTTCTAGAATAATGCTGAACACAAATGATGTTGGACTGATCTCAGGTGGAAAATGTCCAATATCTCGTTACCTATAATGTTATGTGTATTTTGCCAGATTAAAGAAGTTTCTGAGGGTCAAGGATCTAGCTCAGTCGCCTAAGTGCCTGCCTGTCAAGCACGAGGTCATGAGTTCAATCCCCAGTGCCAAAATAAATAAATAGATAAATAAATTAAAAAAAGTTTCTGGAACAGGTGTGAATTACAACACTAAATTAAAAGCAGGCCACAGCATTTTATCGGATCTGGTCCCAAGGCTTCATACTTTACACCCCAATGTGATGAACACCCCATGGTGGCTTAATATAGCTATACCTCGTGTATTTGCCAAAAACTTATAACCAGACTGTGGTGCGGTATGGCTGCAAAGCCAGCACATGCACCACCTTTACCGAAAAACAACATAAAGTCTGTATGTGAGTCCACTAAAGACCGCAAGGGAGAGCATTTTGGAGCGCCAGCAGTGTTCCACTGATCCATACAGGTAATTTTGTTTTGCATCTGTTTGTCTGTTTTAAGATAGGGTCTCAGTGTGTAGCTCAGGCTGGCCTTGAACTCACTTATGTAACCCAGGGTGGTCTTGAACTTGTGATCCTCCTGCCTCAGCCTACCCCGGGCTGGGATTGCAGGCATGCGCTACCACGCCCAGCTGCATACGGGTAGTCGTTGAAGGGCATGGCACATGCGTAAATACTATGCGATCCCTACGCGCCTTCCGCACGTTACCATAACTAAATGTACCTCAACTGAATGCTTTTGAAAATAGGACCCTGTTGTTTTGCAGGTTGCTCCCCCTGGGTCCCCGGCTCAGGTGCCCAAAGGAAGGGCTAGAAAACCCAGGGGCAAGGACGAGCCAAGAGGAACTGAGAGGGCGGAGAGGGCGGGGCGGGGCGGGGCGGGGCCAAGCGGCGGGCGGTGGGAGGGTCGCGTAGAACTGGCCCCGACGCGGCGGCGGCGCGGGGTCCTCAGAGCGTGTGTGGGCGGCTCGCCGGCGACCGCCTCTTCGGTCCGGCCGTTGACCCGGAGCCTTGTGCCTAGGCTCGGCCCCGGGATGCTCCTCCGGCCCCGGCGGCCTCCTCCGCTCGCGCCCCACGCGCTGCCATCGCCAAGCAGCCCCGACGCTGACCTTCGGCCGGCTGAAGACGGCCCGGGGACCCCCCTCGCGGGTCCAGCTTCGCCGAGCGCGCTGGCGGAGCCCGAGTCGCCCAGGTCGCCCGTGTCCCCGGGCTCGGCGCAGCGCACGCCCTGGAGCGCACGGGAGACGGAGCTCCTGCTGGGCACGCTGCTGCAGCCGACCGTGTGGCGCTCCCTGTTGCTGGACCGCCGCCAGGCACAGCCTACCTACCGCCGCGTGTCGGCCGCGCTGGCCCGCCAGCAGGTGCGGCGTACGCCCGCGCAGTGCCGCCGCCGCTACAAATTCCTCAAGGACAAGCTTCGCGACGCTCAGGGCCAGCCGTCCGGGCCCTTCGACGCGCAGATCCGTGAACTCATGGGGCTGCTGGGCGACCACGGCCGGAGGCGGGTCCGCCGTCGCCCTCCCGGACCCGGACGGCCGCAGCGCGGCAGACGCCGGGCCCCTGCAGTGCCCGCGCGTTTCCTCGAGGAGCCAGGTAGGTGGGGAGGGGGTGGCCGGGGCCGCGTGGCGTGGGGGGCGGCGCTCGGGGAGGCCCGGCGATCACGCACGCGTTTTGCTCTGCAGGCGGGGCACCGCAGGCAGCCCACCGGGACCCCGACGCAGACCCCGCCTGCCTGCTCCGGTTCAACCCGTCCTCGCCGAAGTCAGCGGAGCCTTGTTGCGCCCCCGGCTCCCCGATGGCGCACGCCCCGACAGCCTTCCGAACCTTCATCCCCGAGCCGAGCCAAGCCCCGGGGTCCCCACCCCCTCCGGACCCCGACCCCTCCCCAGAGGGCCCTGACACCCCGCCTTATCGCCCGGATGACCGCGCACCCCCGCAACCCTCGCCGCCTTCGTTGAATGCCGCGTTGCTTCAGACCTTAACACATCTCGGTGACATCGTAGCGATTCTGGGCCCACTGCGTGACCAGCTGATGGCTCTGAACCAGCACGTGGAGCAGCTTCGGGGTTCCTTCGACCAGACCGTGTCCCTAGCTGTGGGGTTCATCTTGGGCAGTGCGGCCGCCGAACGGGGTGTCCTGCGGGACCTGCACCAGTGAGACCCCACCTGTGACCGGCTGCCGTGTCCAGAGTCAAGCCTTCTCTTCCTTGACCCCTTTTGCAGTCCCCCACCCTACATTAGGTACGTTAAATAAAGAGATTGTTTTTCTGACTTAACCCTGTGAATGAGTATAGGGCCAGGAATGGCCCCCTACTGATAGCGACTTCAAAGGTCAGGGCAAGGTTAAAATGCTTCCAGTCCTGGGGAGGGGCTCCAGCGTCCACCTGAAGTATCAGCTGACACCCTGGGGAGTGCTGGGTTGGTGACCAGGACCTCCAAGTGTTCCTGAGGCCACACAGAATCCTGACCTCCAAGAGTTTAGATAGCACAGGCCAGTGGTGAGCAAAAACTGTCCTCTCAGGAGGCAGAAAGACCAGAAAGTGAAGGAAGGGTTGAAGGAAAAAGACCAAGACGCCCTGTCTTCTGCTTGCCCAGGAAGGGAAACTTGAGTGAGACTGTCCCTTAGTCTTCTGTAGCCTGCACCAGTTGAGCCAACTGGACTGAGCTCAGTCTGAAGGACTGGACTCTGACAGAGGAGGAACGAA
>RJWT010056184.1:0-10063 GCA_004365215.1 Cuniculus paca
ACTCACAGCAATCCTTCTGTTTCAGCTCACAGTGCTGGGATTACAGGTGTGTGCCACTACCCCTACCCCACCCCTGCTGCCTTTGTTGTATTTCTTAAAGTAAAATAAATTCAAGCATCACTATTGCCTTGAGGAAAAGACATAGCTGGAAATGAGGCTAAACGCCAAGAGCCAGGACTGGCGAGCCCTTAAGTCTTTGCAAGTGTCCAGACTCCTCTCTGTCGATTTCATTTACAGCTGTCTTTAGCCACCTGTACCAAAGGCCATTTTTGCAAACTGAAGCCAGAAGGAATTCTCATTTTAGACAACTGAACACTTTCTGCATTGATCTCTGAGCATGTCAGCACAAGTGTTTTTCTTTCTTTCCCTTTTCAAATGTTGACTATTTTCAGCTGCATAATAGATTAAAGAGGTTCTACTGGCTTAGGCAGGAAAATAATTTACTGCTCAAAATAATGTGGCATCATAAAGGGTTTGAGATTGAAAATCTTCCTGATCCTGACTCTGGTATTTGGGTGGGGACAAATTATTTAACTTCTATGAGCCTCTATTTCTTTGCCCACATTGTGAGAATAAGATGAACCCCATGGTATCCCCAGAACTAAATAGAACTAGCACAGAGCCTGGTGCATAGTAAATGCTCAATAAACCATTACTCCACTTGATTTACCTAAGAGAGAACATTAAAACAGGCTTCTGGGATGCAGCTCGCCTGCAATGTGAGAACTGCTCTCAACAAGGTACTTACACCTGTTCTCAGTTCAGGGGCTTCTGGTACATAGCTGTGCTTCCTCTGCCAGGTGCCTGTTCTCTTCCCTGCTCCTCTCCCCTCACGAGGGTGGACAGAAGCCTTTCTAAGGGAAGGCAGGGAAGTAGCATCTCCTTTGATGCAGTTTGGCTGAGTGAGTGACTTGGGAGGGACCAGGTCACAGGTTCACCTGGCTGGCACTCCCTTCTTCCTCTCCCCACAAACCCACCCAGCCCTTATCAGGGAGTTGGCTCAGGTTCTGAAACTATGAAGCCTTGGACAGAGTGGGAGGGAGGGGAAATTGGCTGGCGGCGTCTCCTGTTTCCTGGCTGGGCTGTTGTGCCTGGCACTCTGGCAGGCGAGGTGGGGTGGAGACTAGCTTCAGGGGCCGTCAGGAGGGAAGTTCTGAGATCTGGGACTCTGCAGTTATATGGTAGAGTTGAATTCCCAGGAAACAGAATGAGCACGTGCCCAGGACACCAGCCAAACAGAGGCACTAAAAGAATGAGAAAGACCTTCTAAGAATTTGACATTGTATATTCCATAAAAGCAATGAAGTATTTCAATGGGGATTATCAGGACATGTGGACTCTCAAACTTATTTTATGCCTAACACACGTATGTTAGAATTTTTTTCAATGACAAACACGAAGGTTCCCCTTACTAGTGTCTGTGGCAAGTGCTCTAACGTGCTGCGGAATGGGCACCAAGCTGTATTCCTGAGGGAGGCTGGGCCAGACCCCTTCTGCTCCATGTACTGTGCCTCGGTTTACCCCTGCAAGGGTGAGAGAAACACCAAACTCTGTATGCAAGAAAGCAGGAGTGTGGGGCAAAGGGACCCCAGGAGAAGCAGGCGGAGGACCAACCCTCATCCCAAAGGTGGGCCACTCCGCCCCTTGGGAGAGTCCTTTCTCCCATGGGCTTCCGTTTTGGGGGCTTTTCCTGGGTTACCTAGGGACTGTGTGCTCCCTGCCCCACATCATGAAGAGAGCGCCCAGGTTTCGCCTCCCTGCTTCAGATTCAAGCCTGGTTCTCTCTTCCCTCCACTCAGCCTCTCTCCCGGGGCGCCCCAGGCTTGAGCTGAAAGCACAAACTGGAGGGCTGTGCCCCTTGGGTGACTCACCCCACGCTGGCCTGAAAACTGTGCCAACATGCCTTGCCCACTTGGTTAGGGATGGGGCCATTTCCCTGGCAAGTCACCCCTGAAAGTCCCTGGGAGGGGCTGTGACTCTGGGCAGAATGCAAACGGTTCCCCTAGGGCCATTCTGCAAGGTGGGACTGGAACTCTGAGGGTTCTAGTTCTATATTTGCCCTGACTTGTCTTGGGAGGGTGTGTGGGGCCTAGCCCATTTAGTGCCTGAGGGAAGGGGAAATTCTGGTCATTTCTGTGCAGGGCAACACTAGCAATAAGGTGCAGCAATGAACCTAGCCCCGCATCAAGATCTCTTGAGCCACCGGATTGGCAGGGCAAAGGCACTGGACTGAGAGTCTTTGAGTTTCATTCCCATCGCTGCTGCTGTGCCCTCAGACAAGTCCTGTCCTCTTGGGGCCTCAGATTCCTCTTCTATAAAATGAGGGGGTGGGATTAGAGTACTGAGGCACATTCCAGCTGTCTCACTGTGGCCTTGCTTCTGCGACTGACTGACTAGACGTGTGAACTATGATGAAATTATTTAACCTCTCTATGCCCCAAAGCAGAAAACGAGGGAAAAAATATTGCTTTATTTTCTCACGGGAGCATCATGTAAATTTCATAAGAAAATGTTTTGGGAAGGCTTTGTGACAGTTGTCTTGTTAAAAATGTTATTTTTTCCAGGCATGTACACCTGGAATCCCAGCACTTTGAAAAGCTGAGGCAGGAGAATCACAAATTCGAGCGCAGGTTGGGCAACTTAGCAACACCAACAAGAATTTGTCCCAAAATTTAAAAAAGGGCTAGTGATATAGCTTGGTAGGAAGGCTATGCTTCAATTCCCTGGAATTAGAAAAAAAAAAAAAGTTATTTTTACCTCTGTTGATAACAGCTTTACTGCGGGAAGGGACCAACTGGGCTCAAAGTCACAATGATCCTCCTGCCTCAGCCTCCCAAGTGCTGGGATTATAAGTGTGCATCACCATGCCCAGCTCGGAAGGGACTTTTGGTAGCTGAGTCTAGGGCTCATCCTCCTAGATATCCTCCACATCAGAGGATTTCAGCAGCAGAAATAAAATCAAGAATTAAAAAACTGCAACATGGCAAACTCACGCAAAACCACATTGCTTTACCTATGATATAGCCCATCTTACATTTTTGTGATAATTTTGGTTTCTCCGTAGTGACTCTGTAGGTTTACCTTATCCTTGACATATGTCTTTAGCATTATTAGCCAGGTCAACATGCAAGGGATGGTGGCTGGGATTCTGCCTTGACATGTTCTATACATTAAAATGTTTTCTGGTGTTCAGGAGCACAATAGGCCCATGACAACTGTAAAACTTTAAAAGGTATTATGCCTTCCATGCACCTCATAATCACCTTGCAAGAACATAGCAGGACAGGTGTTTTTATTTCCATTTTAAATATGAGAACATTAAGTCTTAGGACAGCACACTTTCTTGTTCAAGTGTCCTAATAAGTAATAGAATCAGTACTTGAATCTAATCCTCTGATGGCTAGCCCAGGATATTTCCGTTTTCCATGTAAACAAGTGACCCCTGAGGCCTTAACACTGAAAAAGAGGGGCCAAGCTGCTCTTCCCACCAGAAACCCCTCTTAATTAGGATAAAGGTAAAGCAGCATGTCTGTCTGGATTTCTGCTGCCTTCTCTGAAAGGTGTCTGGAGCAGAGCAGAGGGAGGAAGCTGCTCAGACACAGGACTCCATGACTTTCAAATAGAGGCCAGGATCATGCCTCCCATCCTACCCTGAGCAGGTAGTCTGATGAGCCAGAGGCACTCAAAGATACTGAAGCTGTTCCTTCCAAAGGTCATTTGTCTTCGGGTGCCCTGCTTTCCTCTCCCACCTTCTGGGGGCCTGGGAAGGCCTCAGCACAGTGGGATCAGCTCAGTGCCTCCTGTCCCCTTCCCTTCTATATGATTCTTCTTCTTCCTTCTCCTAGTCCCTAGTCTCATATCCACAAAGTTCCGTCTGGGTACAACCTGTATAATTCTTGCCGTATCCCGTTCCTTCTTCCATTATCTGTCCCTAAAGAAGATTGGAAACATTAGCTGGCTAGAGTCCACCTAGATCCTGTCTTATACTTTTTTATTTTTTATTTTTTTAGTACCAGGGATTGAACTCACGACCTCACGCTTGCCAGGCAGGTGCTTACACTGCTGAGCTGAATCCCTGGCCCCCTTATACTTTTTCTAACGTGAGATAACCATACTGTGTGTCCTCACTAGGCTGGGAGGGAAAGTTTAGGACACCAAATAATGTCTCAACCAAGGCTGAATTTAGCGAAAAGTAGTCCAACAGAACCTGACTATTGTGTTCTTGCTTCTACTACCCACCTCGTACCAGATTTCATTATCTTTTCTTCCTTTTCTTTCCTTTCTTTTGTGGTGGGGACTGAACCCAGACTTGGCACATACTTGGTAAGTACTGAGGTATATCCCCAGCCACTTTTTATTTTGTTTTGAGACAGTCTCACTAAGTTGCCTTGGCTGGCCAAGAACTTGCCCTCTTCCTACCTCAGCTTCCCAGGTAGCTAGGATTACAGGTGTGTGCCACCATACCCAGGTCTATCTCATTTTCAAACTGGCTTGACAGATGATTTTCCACTAATTCGTGGTCCTCTGGGACCCTTTGGTGCCTCTTCTGCACTTCTATTCACCCTGTATCCATGAGTCACTACGCTGAGCTCTTGGGAATGGCCTCCACACCCGGGCTTCTGGGTTTCTGACTCACAAAAAGTCAAATGAATGGCTCTGGGGTATGGGAAACAGACACCACATCTGGGGGTGGATACTCCACAGTAGCAGTAGCTCCAACATCTCCCTGGAGAAACAAATGATTCAGTTCCTTGCTGCACCGGCATACTGGGAGTAGCTGCACAGATATGGGTGAATCACTGAGTGTAAGGGAGGTCCTGGAGTTACTGCCTTGTTGTTCTAAAGAAGGTCCAAGCAAAGACAGATTCCTTGGGACAGACTGTCACAGAGCCAGAGGAGGACAGGGACTGGCTGGGAATGAGGGAGGGGTGTCAGGGCGATGATGTCATTCATTAACCCTCAATCTTGTAACTCAGAGGAAAAGGCTTTTACTACTTACAAGTATTATGAGCAGCTCTAGTTTTCCTAAGTGGGCAACAATGAACTTGTTCATAGCACAGTTTTGGAAGCAGTAAGTCTCCTCCCAGACAAAGCCCACTCCGGAAAGCCCTCAAGTTTATGACTTTGTGTGTACACAGGGGTCACACACAGTATACAGCCATGCACACAGGATGCAGGGAGACTTGGGAACACAGATACATCTGGACAGATGTGCAGATGAAGTATCCCCCCACACACACACACCCCAAAGTCAATGTCAGAGCTAGAGAAAATCATAGAAGTCACTTAATAAATGTACTCTCCTTAGCCAGGCATGGTGACACATGCCTGTATTTTCAGCTCCTTGGAGACTGAGGCAGGAGCACTGCAAGCTCAAGACCAGCCTGAGCAAATTAGTGAGGCTGTCTCATACTAAAAATTTAAAAAGGACTGAGAATGTAGCTCAGTGGTAGAGCACTAGCCTCACATATGTGAGGCTCTCGGTTCAATCCCTAGTACTATAAAATAAAAGTTCCCTTATTTTACAGAGGAGGAAGTACAGCCCAGAAAAGTGAGGAACGAGCCTATAACCACACAACTTTTATTAATTCTTCCCTTCTATGTCTTTTGGGATAAACCTGCTCATTTTCTAGTTTGTTTAGAGTGGCAATTTAGAACATTGACCTGAAACCTTTCTTCTTATCCACTATATTTAAAGCTGTGTCATTCTAATCACTGTTTTAGCTGCATCCCAAAATATCAATATGAAATGTTGTGTTTTCATTATTAGTCAGTTTCAAAATACTTGCTAATTTATTTTGTGATTTAATTGACCCATGAATAATTTAGAAGTGTGTTGTTCTAATTTCCAAATATTTGGAACTTTGCTAGATATCTTATTATTACTGATTTCTAATTTTTATTTGTTTGTTGTTGTTTTTGTTTTTGTTTTTGAGACAGGGTCTCTTTATGTAGTTCAGGCTGGTCTTGCACTCAATTATGTGGCCCAGGTTGGCCTCAAAAGGCCTTAAGCTTGTAGTGATCTTCCTGCCTCAGCCTCATAAGAGCTGGGATTACAGATGTCTGACACCACACCAGACTTCTAATTTAGCTGTAATTTGGTCAGAGAACATAATCTGCAAGATTTCAATTTTTGACATACATTCATACTTATTTTATGATTGAACATATGGTCATTTTGGTAAATAATTCACATGAAAGAATTTTTTTCTGTAGTTCTTAAGTGTTTCTATCAGTATCAGTTAGGTTAAGATGACTGACAGTGTTGACCAAGTCTTCCACATCTTTACTGATTATTTTTGTTTTTGATCTACTTGTTCTACTCATTATTGGGAGAGAAATATTAAAATCTCTAACTACTGGTCACAAAGACCACATTTTATGTGATTCCAATTATACGGAATTTCCAGGATATAAAAAAATATAGAGGCAAAAATTAGTTTACAGATCTTGTCAAGGTTTGGTTTTAAATTGGTGTGTGTGTGTGTGTGTGTGTGTGTGTGTGTGGTTTCCTTAAACTATCTTAGTACATCCTTAACCTATTTTAGTCCACTTAGAGTTAATATTATACCAATATTAGAATACTTTACACTTCCCACATAACACAGCCCATTTCCTGCTTTACACCTGACACTCCCAATTTACAAATGTATTATCCACAACAGCAGAATTCTGTTTTCCTGCCCCCATACCTTGTGCTACTGTCATAACTTTCGCATGTGTTATAAGCCCAACTTACAATGTTATTATTTTGTCTAAAACATGTATCCTTTAAAGAAATTATGACAAGGGAAAAAGTATTTCATGTCTACCAATTTCTGAGCTTTGTAGAGTGGGTCTTACTTTAGATCATGCTTCTTACCCCTAGAATGTGGCGTTGCTGTAGTTTCAGATGGATGCCTGAAGTGTTCGAGCATTCACTCGGTGTTTCCCTTCTGTGATGAATGTATTTTCATAAGTGACCATAATGATATCTCCCATTCCCACATTCTTCTTACAAATCCTTGTCCTACCTAGTGTGGCATCGAGGTTCCCTCTGCCTTGAACCTGGGTGGAGCTTGAGACTGCTCTCTCCAGTGGAGTACAGCAGAAGAGATGCTAAGCAACTTCCAAGTCTTGGTCAGAAAAACCATTCATTTGTTCTCCCTCCTACCCCATCATCCTCAGGACTCACTATGATGTGAAGAAGCCCAAAGTAGCACACTGAGTGAGCTCATGCAGACACAACCACATGGACTAGAACTGAGGCCCTCAGCAGACAACCAGCACCACCTGCAGCAACGCTGAGTAAACAGCCTTTGAGGGATCCCAGTCCACACACTATATGTAGAACAGGGAGAAGCTGCCCTGATGTGTCTCGTTTGAAATTCTGACCCACGGGGTCTGTGAACTTAATAAAGGGTTGTTTCATTTCACTAAGTGTGGGGGTATTCTGTGATGTAGCCATAGTAATTGCAACAGCACGGCTAAAGAATTGCAACCTCAAGGAATGGTCCATTGTTGAAAACAGTTGCCTCACACATTTTGTCCTGTGGTATTGTTGTGGGAGAGTTAGCCTCCAAGCCAGAACTGTCTCTGTGCGTGTGTGTGACTCTACCACCGAGCTACATTCCCAGTCCTTTTATTTTTATTTTGAGATAAGCCTTACTAAGTTGTCCAGGCTGTCATCAAACTTTCGATCCCCCTGCCTCAGCTTCCTGGGATTATAGATGTGCCCCTAATTCCCAGCTACCTGGCCAAGACTCTAATTCAAATAATATTATCTAAATAATGATAAAGAGAATTTTAACATCAACAACAATATTGAGAATAACTAATTGCTATGTACTAGGTACAATGCTGAGCATTTTACATACATTATCTCCATGAAACCACACAACAGTCTTGTGAAATAGGCATTATTAAGCTCCACTGGTTGAATGAATTACCCTGGTCTGCATACAGGTCTGGAAGCCCATGCAGTTAACCATATAGAAATGCAGATACATACATAAGTGCACATATATATGTATATATGTACACGCATAGACTACAAACACATTATACTTTCCAGAGTTTTTGTGCTTTTAAAGTACTTCTTATGCTCAGAGTTAAAAGTCCCCTACCCTCAAATTATGTTAAATAGATTGAAAAGGACTCAGTCTGCTAGATATTAAGTTTCCCAAGCATACCCCAAGATGAAATTCTCTCCATCTGGAGCCACCACAGGCATGGGCAGCAGAGATATTGTCTTTGTTTCCCTGCCAATGATTGCCCGGGACTGAACTTGGGGGGAGGTGGGGTGGGACCCTTAACAAGACTTGGCTTGGTAGAAGCCTTCTCCTGGGGCACTGGAATTCTGTAATTGATGTTGTAAGAGTCTAAATTCACAGGAACAATGTGATTTCTTGAATACACCAAAGTGAAGAGCACAACGAAAGAGACCAGTGCTAGGAAGGGGAGGAGCTGAAAGAGTTGGAGAGAGAATCCTTTGTTGAAGCAAGTTCTTTTTCCAAGTATCCCAGATGCTGGGTGTGGTTGTGAGTGCCTGTAATCTCAGCTGCTGTGGAGGCTGAGGCAGGAGGATTGAAAGTCCGAGGATAGTCTGGGCAACTTCTTGAGACTCTGTCTCAAAATCAAGTTAAAAGAAAAAAAAAAAAAAAACAAGGGTGAGGCTGGGGATATAACTCAGTAGTAGAGTACTTGCCTGTCACACTCAAGGACCTAGATTCAATCCCAGCTCTGCAAAAGCACAAGCAAGTATTCCAGAGCTGGCAGATGGAAAAAAAGATTCATTCAGCGCGGCTATCTTCTTTCTGTGTGTTTCCCAAATTCAGCTGGCCCCTCCTAGGAAAGGGGAGTAGGGAGGGTACCCAGAAGCTCCCAGCTGGCAGCTGTAGGGTAGGAAGGAAACTCTTAGAGGAGCAAGAGTCTCAGGACAGAGCGTTGGGATCAGTAATTTAGAATTTATGTACAACCCTTCTTTAAATAGTGGAGAATGAATCCTCTCCTTGAGAAAGATAACACGGAGATGCTTCCTTGGGGAAGAAAGAAGTGATACTGTTATGCTATTACAATCACCTTTATATGGAAAACAGATGGTCCAAATCGATCCCCGCCTCCTCTCAAAAAAAAAAAAGGTCCCCCTTGTGCAACCTTGCAGCCCACACTCGAGTCGGCTGCAGAAGGGTGAAATGAAAAATCTTTGGTTCACCCCCCGCCCCACGTCCTTTTCAAGTTCAGTCCTGAAGCACTGTTTAAATCTTCTTATCGGTACCCAGAGAGAAGATGGTTCTGAGCTGTTTAAACGACCACACTAACTGGGCAGGGGAGCCCCCGTCAGGAGGCCAGGGCTCTCCCAGAGCCCAAGCAGTCAGCAGGACGCCCTCCTCTACACCCCTTGGGGGCTTTTCCAGTGAATGAATGTAGAATCTCCCCAGTTCAGGCGGTGCGAGTTGGGGTTCCCGGTCCGCCCCAGTGTACCAGTCCCGTCTGGTCGCTGTCCCCGCCCTGGCCCGCAGCAATCAACGCGGCCCCGCGTGCTTGTGTGTTCCTAGCCCTGGCACGGGGGAGAATTCTAACCCCGGCTCTTTGTGCGCAAGTGTGAAGGGGGCACAGGCCAGTGAGAGGGCACCCGCAGACTGTCCGCCCCGATCGGACGACCGGGTGGCGATCTGCAAAGTCTCCGCCAGGCACACACCCCATACCTCCGCCTCCTCGCGCAGCTCCTGGCTGACGAGCTCGGCCGGCTCGGCGTCCAGGCCGCCCCACAGCAGCAGCGGCAGGGTGCGCAGCAGGAGGCCCACGCGCGCCACCATCGTGCTAGTGGCTCCTGACACCCGGCGCGCCGAGCCGGGCACACGGGGAGCCGGCCGTCGATCAGCTGCGCCGGGCGCCCGGGGGATGCGCCAGCCCTGCGCCGCCGCCTCGCGCGCAGAGACCGTCCCGGGGCTCGCCGGTGCCTGGCTCCGCCACCTGGGTCGCCCCTCCGCCGCGCGCCGTCGGGAGCCTGCCGAGGTCGCCCACCCCGGCAGCGGCTGCCCCGCGTCCGCCAGTCCGAGGACCGGGGAGGGAGGAGGGGCCA
>RJWT010056185.1:0-10074 GCA_004365215.1 Cuniculus paca
TTGTCCTCTGGATCCTTCTGTGTGACTCATCTTTCACTAAACTGTAGTGTCTAAGAAATTATTTTTAAAATGTATTTAGAGACTATATTACCAGTTCAATGAGAGACAGGTATCATGTACTACATTTGTTGTATTATCTGCATCTTCTAACTAATTTTCTAGGCAGTGGGTACTCTGAATATTTTTGATTAATTCAGATACTTTGTGGTTTATACAAAATAATTTCTCATTATGCAAGATATAAGATGCAGATATAAGATACAGTCAGGAGAAGACATATTAAGATCTTTCTAGCTACTGAGTATATAGGCCACTGACACTTAAAATACTAAAGTATTTCTATTACAGAAAACACACACAATCAAGAATTCTTCTAACCTCTGCAGTGTTTATTTAATGATCCAGTGCAATTTGATATTCAAATCTTGGAATTTATTTAAAAAGTCAAACCACATTAGAGCCCCATCACTGAACATACTTTTCTGATTAATAAATTACAACACAAATGAAGTAAGTTTTCAGTTAACGAGATACTAATAGATCTATCTATAAATACTAATTACCACTAATATACAAATTAGTTACACTTCAAGTTTATTCTCTTTGTATTTACATTAATTTGTTTCTTTTCCTTTAATCAATTAAATTTCATCAAAAGAATTTGTAGAGCTGTCGCTTCCAGAGTGGCAGTAAGAAAGCTCTAGAGATATGTTTCTCTACAAAATAGTCTTCACTAGTAATCATTTTTAAAAAGCCAGCAACTATTTAAAGTCTAGGTGAAATCCTTAAAGTTATACAAGTGAAGAAACACGTACTCAAGAAAATCTATATGGTTGACTAAAGACTTAAATGTAAGAGCTGAAATATAAAACAACTAGAAAAACTCCTAGTAAAGAAGTTTCTTGGCATTGATCTTGGCAATATTTATGGATAGGGCAAGAAAAGCAAATACAAACAAATGGGATTACAGCTTTTCTTTTTACGTAGTTTTTAGAAGCAGTCTCACTAGGTAATTCAAGAAATCACTTTTTAGCTCAGACTAGCCTTGAACTCACAGTGATCCTCCTGCCTCTTTCTTCTGAGTGCTGAGATAACAGGCATGTGCCACTATGCTCTGCCTTCTTTGTGATAAATTAAACAAAATACAAAAGCGACCTTCAGAAGGAGAAAATATTAGCAAAGTATATGTCTAATAAGAAATTAATACCCAAAAAATAAGGAACTCATACAAGTGAACAGCAAAAAGTAATAATAATAATCAGTATAAAAGTGGACAAAGGAAGCCAAGAGAGACAAGTACCACATGATTTCACTCATAAGCAAACTCCAAAAAACTGAAATGGCAATAGCAAAACAGTGGTTCCCAGAAGTCAGGGAGTACAGGGGAAAGGGCAAGCTGGGAAGAAGCTGGTTAACCTGTATAAAGTCCTAGCCACAAGAGAGGAATAAGTTCTAATGTTCTATTATCGTGATTATAGTCAACGATATTGTGTTGTAGAATCCAAAATAGCTTAAAAGATTTAGAATGTTCTTATCACAAATGACAAATTACTGATAACCTAAATGTCTTGAGTTGATAAATTCACAATATACAAATGTCCCAAAATATCACACTGTATCCCATAAAGATTTATAATTCTGCCTATAAAAAGTAAACACATAATGGCAGGGGATTTAGTTCAGTTGCATAAGCACCTGCCTGGCATTAGTGGCATTAGATCCTCTCTAAATTTCTTTTGGAATTCAGCAGTGAATTCATCAGAGGCTAGATTTTTCTTTGTTGGTAAGTTTTTAATTACATTTTCAATTTCATTGACTGATACTGGGTTGTTTAGAATTTTTATATTTTCTTGTTTCAGTTTTGGCAATTCATACATTCCTGTGAATCTGTCTATTTCTTCTGCATTTTGCTTTTTATTAGAACACAGGTTCTTCAAGTAGGCATTGATGATCTTCTGAATTTCTGCAGAATCCATTGTGATTTTACCCTTTTAGTTTCTAATTGCTTGAATTTGAGTCTTTTGTTTCCTCTTTTTGATAAGGCTGGCTAGATACTTCTTTCAAAGAACCAACTATTCAATTCATTGATTCTTTGTATTGTTTTCTTAGTCTCAATTGCATTAATTTCTGTTCTTATCTTTATAATTTCCTCTCATATGAACATTGGGTTTGATTTGTTCTTCTTTTTCCAGAAGTTTGAGGTTCAACAATAAATTATTTATTTGGAAGGTTTATCACCAATATTCCTCAAACTCTTTAATGAAATTGAAAGAGAAACAATTCTCCCTAACTCATTCCTGGAGGCAAGTATTACCCTGATACCAAAACCCCAGAGAAAGACCCAACCAAAAAAGAGAACTATAGGTCAATGTCCCTGATGAAAATAGATGCAAAAATCCTCAGTAAAAATCCTAGCAAACAGAATGCAGCAAATCATCAAGAATCTTGTAGGCTGTGACCAAATAGGATTCATCCCAGGAATGCAGGAATGGTTCCACATATGCAAATCAATAAACATAATACAGCACATTAACAGAGCCAAAGACAAAAATCACATGATCATCTGAATAGTTACAGAAAAAGTTTTTGATAAAATTCAACACTCATTCATGGTAAAAAAAAAAAACACTGGAGAAAATTGGAATAGATAGTCTTATCCTCAATCTGATAAAATTTTAATATTTCACTGACTTGCAGACCTAAAGCCAGTGGTCTGATCATCTATTCTTTGGAGGATAACAATATGCAGTGTAACATATATGGGGGAATTGCCTTCTGATGGTGGTAGCCATTGTTGATTCCCTATTCTCTTGTTTTGAAGTCATATATAATTTTCATTGTTTTGTTTTATTCTGCTTTGTCTTGTTTGATTTTGTTGTATCTAATGACATGGGCAGTTATTTTGAAAATGGCAAGAAATATTATGGTAGGCATTTTGGATTTACTATTGTCTTGTTTTGAAGATTTTTATTGCATTCATTGTTTTGTTTTTGTTGGTTCTATTCTGTTCTGTTTTGTTTGATTTTTACTATGTCTGAGGTATGGGCAGCTGTTCTGAAAACAGTGAGGGGCATTATGGTGACCATTGTTGATTTCCTACTATCTTGTTTTGAAGTCCTGTGTCACTCGCACTGTTTTGCTTTGGTTGGTTTTATTCTGTTTTGTTTTGCTTGGTTTTATTCTGTTTAAAATAAAAATTACAAAACCAAAAGAGTCATTTATGACAAACCAACAGCCAACATCATACTAAATGGAAAAAAACTGAAAGCTTTCACTCTAAAATCAAGAACAAGACAAGAATGTCCACCATCACCACTCCAACTAAATATAGTTTGGAAACTTTAGCCAGGGAAATTAGATGAGAGAGAGAAGTAAAAGGAATAAGGATAGGAAAGGAAGAAGCTAAGTTATCATTATTTGCAAATGACATGATACTCTACATAGAAGATTCCAAAATTCCACTAACAGACTTCTAGACTTACTAAGCAAGTTCAGCAGTGTACCTGGGTATAAAATCAACACTCAAAAGTAATAGCATTCTTGTACACAAACAACAAGCTCAATGAAACAGAAATTTGATAAATGACACCCTTCAATAGCATTAAAAAAATGAAATACTTAAGAATCAATCTAACAAAGGAAGTAAAAGTTTTTTTACATTGAAAATTACAGTACTCTGAATAAAGAAATCAAAGAGGAATTCATTAAATGGAAAGCTATCCCTTGATCATGGATAGGAAGAACCAACATAGTGAAAATGGCCAAATATCCAAAACTGTTACATAAATTTAATGCAATACCAATCAAAATACTATTAGCATACCTCACAGATCTAGAAAAAAAATTCCTAAAATTCATCTGGAAGCAGAAGAGACCTAGAATAGCAAAGACAATTCTGGGCAAGAAAGGCAAGGCAGGAAACATCACAATCCCTGACCTGAAATTATACTACAAAGCTGCTATAATAAAATTTACATGGTACTGGCAGATAAACCTGAGAATCAATGAAATGGAATAGAAGATATAGAGACAACTATAAACACACTAAACCACCTTATGTTTGACAAAGGGGCCAAACAAGTTCACTGGAAGAAAGATAGCCTCTTTAATAAGTACTACTGGAAAAATTGGCTTTCCACATGCCAAAGACTTGAACTAGACCCATGGCTATTACCATGTACTAAACTAAAGTCAATATGGATCAAAGATCTAAACATTAAGACAGAAACACTAAATCTACTAGAAGACAAAATAGGTAGAAATCTTGAGGACATAGGGGTAGGTAGAGAGTTCATGAACAACAACCAAACTTCACAGGAAATGCTTTAAAGAAGCAACAAATGGGATCTCACCTTATTAAAAAGTTTCTACACATCCAAAGAAATCACCAACAAAGTGAAAAGAAAACCAACGGATTGGGAAAAGATTTTTGCCTACTGTTATTCTGACAAAGAACTTCTATCTAGAATGTATAAATTGAAAAAATCAGGCCCCCTCAAATTGAAAGATTGAATCCAAAAATGGGCATTTGAGATTAATACACAATTCTCAAATGAAGAAATACAAACAGCAAATAAATACATGAAAAAATGTTCAACAGCACTGGTCAATTAAGAAATGCAAATTAAAACAACACTGTGATACCATCTCACTCCAGAGAGAATGGCTAACATCAAGAAATCAATTAATAACATTCTGGAGGGACTATGGGGAAAGAAGAATACTGCTACATTGTTGGTGGGAATGTAGGCTGGTAAAACCACTGTGGAAATCAGTGTGGAGATTCCTCAAAAAACTAGGATTAGAGGTTTCATTTGACCTAGCTATTCACCTTCTTGGTATTTTCCTAGGAGTACTGAAAACACAATACCACAGTGATATATGTGCACCCACGTTTACAGCTGCACAATTTGTACTAGCCAGATCTTGGAAACCACCCAAATGCCCATCAGCTGAGGAATGGATTTAAAAAATTGGTGCTTTTGTACAATGGAGTGCTACTCAGCTATAAAGAAAGATAAACTTGAGGCTTTTATAGGTAAATGGATGTAACTAGAGACCATACTCAAAAGGAAATAAACCAGACTCACATGTGTAAATAGTATATTGTCTCATTAGTGTAAGAAACTGAAAGAGTAAATAAGATTCAAAAGTTACAATAGATATAGTGAAAGGGAAAGAAACTGCTCAAAAAGAAATCATATTTTTCGATCAATTTTGCATGCCTGTGTCTTGTAACCTGAGCGACTATTTTGAAGATAACAATATGCAATATAACAACCATTGTTAAATGCCTATTATCTTGTTTTGAAATTCTGCATCACTATTGTTTTTGCTTTTGTTGTTTTCATTTGACTTTTGTTTTTTTTTAATTCATTTGCTTGATTGCTTTATTTTTTGTGCTTTTATTCTCTTTAAAATAAAAAAATAGTTTATTTGACCTCATTCTGTTTTCCTGATATGAGAATTCACTGCTATAAATTTCTCTCTTAGGACTGCTTTCATTGTGTTCAATAAGTTTCCTTTTGTTGTGCAGGCATTTTAATTGTAGATACTGTTTTCATTTCATCTTTAATTTCCTCTGTGAACCACTGGTTGTTTAGGAGGGTGTTGTTTATTTTCTATGTATTTACACAGTTTCTGTGGTTTCTTTTGCCTTTGATTTCCGATTTTATTGTACTATGGTCATTTAATATGCATGGGGTAATTTCGATTCCCCTGCATTTTCTTTCTTTTTTTTTCTTTTTTTAACTCTTTTTTTTTATTTTAAAGAAAATAGGACAAAACAAAACAGAACAGAATGAAAAAAGCAAAAGAAAACAGTACAGAGTCAAACATAATATAGCATTTCAAAGGAGAACACTGCAAGCTATACAGGTTTTCAAAACATAACAACAGGAGATTAACAATGGTTACCCTAGTGTCTCTTGCTTTCTTCAAAATATTCTATGACCTAATACATGGTCTATTTTGGAGAATATCCTCTGTGAAGCTGAGAAGAATGTATGTTCAAATTTGTGGGGTGGAACATTCAGTAGACATCTACTATGTCTGTTTGTTCATAGGCATGGTTTAATTCTGTACTGTCTTTGTTGATTTTTTTGTCTAGTTGATTCACCTAATTGTGAGAGTGGGGTATTAAGGTCCTCCATTACAATTGTGTTAGTGCCTATTTGATTTTTCATGTCTGTTAATATTTGTTTTATGTAGTTGAGTGCACTGGTATTTACTGCATATATATTTATGAATCTATTTTTTTTTTTGGAGTCTTCCCTTAGCAAGTATGTAGTGATGTTGTTTGTCTGTTTTGACCAGACTTGGCTTGAAGGTCACCTTGCATGCAAATAGAATAGCAACCCCTGATTTTTTCTGGGATCCTGTTGTATGGAGTAATGTTTTCCATCCTTTGACTTTCAAATAATTTCTTTTTGTGTTAAATGTGTTTCTTGAATGCAGCATATTGTTGGGTTTTGCTTCTTGATTTATTCATTTCATTGCTGAATTGAGATAATTTACACTGATGGCTGCAACAGACATGTATTGACTTATCTTTCTCTTATTTCCCTGTTGTTGGTTTCCTATCTTTACCCTCTATTTAACTGCGTGTCCTTCTTGTTGGTTTCTTTCTATTGGTGTTCTCATGTTTGTGTTTTCTCTTTCTAATACACCCTTCAGAGTATTCTGAAAACCTGGTTTGGTGGTCATGAATTTCTTCAGTTGTTCTTTGTCATGGAAAAATCTTATTTCTCCATTGATTTTGAAACATATTGGGATATATCAATTTGGGTTAGAGGTTATTTTCTTTTAGGGCCTTAAATTCATCACTCCAAGCTCTCCTTGATTTCAGGGTTTGCACTGAAAAGACTGCTGTGATTCTGATGGGCTTTTCTTTATAGGTGATTCATTTCTTCTGTCTTACTGCTTTTGATATTCTGTACTTGTGCTGAATTTCATGTCTCTTGATTGTTATATGACTTGGTGTAGATTTATTTTGGTCATGGCTGTTTGGAGTTCTATATGTTTCATTTATTTGTTTGTCAAATTCTTTATCTATGTTTTGGAAGTTTTTTGCCATATTATGGTTTGTGTTTACATGTCCCTCCAAAGCCTTATGTGGTCATGGGGGGTGAGTCTTTCAAAGGTGGCTAAGTCCAGCTTTTGTGATTGGTTCATTGTCTAGCACTGGGGTTGGTGGTGTGAGTGCTGCACCTGCCCAGGGACGGGTAGCCAGCATACAATATAAGGGGTGGGGGGAAGAAAGTGTACTTTCCCTTTTTGCCCTTTTTGCTCTTGTCACTTGCTGCTGGCATGAACAGTTGCTCCTTAGCCATGCCACCTATGTTGGAACCAGCTGAGTATAGACTGGAACCTCCAAAAACTGATATTTAAATAAACGCTTCCTTCCTTCATTTTGGGCATCAAGTATTTTGTCTCAGCAATGAGAGTAAAGCAACCAAGACATGCCATTATTTCTGTGAAGAAGTTTTCATGGCATTTGCATTGTCTCCAATTTCTTATTGACTCCAATCAGTCTTATGTTATTCTTCTTTGTTTTATCTTGAAGCTGTTGGGTTGATTTTTCATGGTTTCTTGTTATTTTAAGATATCTTTCTTTTATGGTTACTATTCACAATTCTGTCTTCTAGATCTGATATTCTAGCCTTGCCTTCATTCAATCTGTTGTGTATAGTATCAGTGGAGATTTTAATCTCCTGGATTTCTGTTTGGATCTGTTTCATGGATTCTATTTCTTTCCTATGTTGGGCATTCATGGTTTCCTTTATTTTTGCAAGCTCTTCTATTTTTTTTAATCATGTTTGCTCTAATATCTTTAATTTTGATCATAATTTCTTTTTATACCAGAGAGATTATTTTTTCTATAGCCTTTTCCATTCAGTTTTTCACTTTTGTTGTTATCATTTCTGAAAGTTCCAGTGCTTCGCTTCCAATTTTTTCTATCTCATTCTGCCCTGGACTTGTCCTGGGTGGGCTGGGGATCTGGGGTTGCGTTTTGCTTCTGCATCTTGTCATTTTCTATTTTCTATTTTATTCTATTTTATTTTATTTATTGATATTTGCTGATTTCTTATGGTAGATAGCTTTGTCAGTAGTACTGAGGCTTCCCTAGGAAATGTCTGTTCTTCAGGGATGTCTTGTATGTCTAGATATCTCTTGACTTTCATGTCTATCCCAAAAACCTGCCTTCCCAATCTATTGAGCATGAGAAGTTGTTATCTATTTGGCTCAGCACCCAGTCCTTAGGTACTGGACTACATCGATGGTTATGACCCCATTATCACAGTGTTGTCATACAAGGGAGAAAAACTGATTACAATGTGTGTTCTCTACATCTAAAAAGCTCAACATATTTCAAATGGGATAAAATCAAAGAAATCCACAATCAGATAATATGAAATGCTGAAAGACAAGACAAAGAGAGAATCTTGAAAGTACCAAGAGATAAGCACTCATATAAAAGGGAACCCTCCAAAAAATTTACAGCTTACTTCTCTCCAGAAGCAATGAGGCTATAAAGATTACATATTTGAAATATATTTAAAACACTAAAAGAAAAAAAATTGTCAAATAGCAGTCTTCCAAAAATGAAAGTAGCCAGGGATTTAGCTCAGTGCCATAAGCGCCTTCCTGGCAAGTGCGAGATCATGATTTCAATCCCTGGTACCAAAAATGAAAGTAAAACCAAGGTATCAGGTATACTGAGGAAATTTGTTTTTATTAAAATTCCTTATAATGAATAGTAAAAACAGATGATCACATACAACAAACCCATGTGATAGAACAAAACACAAGAGAGGTGATTATGTAATTAGAAAAGACAGTATAAATGCCTAGTTCTTCTTTTAACTTACTTTAAAAGCAACCACATAAAGCAGTATGTCTACAATTACATTTGGAACCCAAAAATTTAGAAACGTAATACATTTGATTATAACAGCAAGAAAGAAGATGGATAGAACAAAGGTGTGTTGGAAATGGTACATGTGGTCACTCAAAACTATAGGAACAGATTATGGAGAACCAGAAATGGCAAATAAAGTGGTTAATATAACAAATTTTGTAAATGTACACTTGCTCTCCTTTCTTTTTTTAACTCCTTTAAGAGGGACAAAATTACATAAAGTAATCGTTGTAACACATATGGTTAGGCTTATAATATATGCAAATGTGATTAGTATTAGCACACAAAAGGGACAAGAGTCAGTACAGTTATGTAGAATTTTACCATATTTCACTGGAATTTAGAATAAACTTAAGTGGTATCTGAAAAATTAAAATATATATGGTAAGCCTTGCAGGTGTGTCTAACATACCTTTGCTGTAATACAAAATATTAAAAATAAAAGTTTTGTTGCTTATATACATTAGCTATATTATACATTTTTTATGTAGCCCAAAACAATTCCTTTTTGCTCAGTGCAGCTCAACCAAGCCATTGTGTACAACCCAAGGGCTGCAGCTTGAACATACCTGTAAGTAACTACTAAGAAAATAACTTTAAAAAAAAAATATATATATATAGTGAAATGTTACAGTACAGTTACACTAGAAAATATTCATTAATGCAAATCATTGTACTAAAATAACAAAAAAGACATGGCATATTGTTATGAGTTAAACTGTATGTGCCCAGAAATTCATATATTAAAGATGTAACTTCTAGTACCTTAGTCATTACTGTTTGGAAATATGTTTTTTATAGCAGTAAATCAAGTTAAAATGAAAACTTTGGTGTGTCCCTAGTCCAGTATGACTGGTGCCTTTCTAAGATGTGGCAATCTGGACCCAGAGGGAAGAATATGGATAGACACAAGGATTTTGTTATCTTCAAGCCAAGGAGAGTCCTGGATCAGATGCCCAAAACTCTTAGAAATAACCAAACCTACTGACACCTTGATTTTGAACATCTAACCTCCAGAATGATGAGATGACAAATTTTAGTTGTTTAAAGCACTCAATTTGTGGCACTTTTTAATGATAGACCTAATAAATTAACACACACATAGAAAACAAAAGGCAAAATGGCAGGTGTTAACCTAACTATATCAATAACAA
>RJWT010056186.1:0-10063 GCA_004365215.1 Cuniculus paca
TGTCCCTGTCTGGGTTTGAGCATTTTTCTGCTGGGCTGCTAGTCATCTGTTGCCAATATTTTTCCTAGTGTCCTCTCTTTGGGACGTTTCTTTTCATTTGCCACAGGAGTCACAGTTCCCTGCTCTCAGGTTAGGACCGAATTCCTAGTGCTTCCTCCAAATACGTTCCTGACCCATCTGCACAGTTTCGAGCGCACAGTGTCCTTTCCAGCTGGCTCCAGTGTCCACATACATACACACGGCTGGGCTGTGGTGTTTGCATGGCTCTTTCAGTGCCCCTGGGTACCTCAGTCCCCGTTCGGAAATTGGCCCGTCCTACTGCTCTGTTCATCCGTTCCCGAATCAGTATCATGCTGCCGGAATCACTGATGCGTTAGACTGTATTTCAGCCTGGGATGTTATTGAACTGCTCTGTGTTTCTCCTCCCAGAATTTCAAGCACGGTTGTTCAGAGAACTGATTTCATATCTAGGCTGTAGGCTTGTAGACGCCAAACCCCTTCTCTAAGAATGCTGCCTGTTAGCCTAGTTTTTAAATGGAAAGTACTGGGCAGTATGGAACCTCTCTGAATGGTGCAAGGTCTTCCTTACAAACATTTCTTCACATTCCGGATGCACAGTGAGAACCTGGGCGTGGAGGTGCCTGTACCTCTGCCTCACTGGGCCCCAGCTCTGTTTCTGCGGCCCTTGGCCACTGCCCTCCTCCTGGGTCCTGGGAAGGGAGCAGATTCTCCACAGGCCGCAGCTCTGGAGTTGGTTGAGCAGCGCCCCACAGGCCTGGCTGGGCCCCGTCTTCTCTTGGGCAGAGCCCACCAGTTGGGCCGGCTTTGTCTGGGATGCAGCGCCTTCCTGCGGCACTGGACACCCTCTTTTCTGACTTCTCCCCTCCACACTGTAGGTAGTGGATTCAGGCAGCATTTACATCATAGTTCCTGACTGGTTAAATAAAACGTTTGGATTAAACTGTAACCAGATGTAGATTTGCTTCATAGTGCCTGTGTGTGTGCCAGTGTACCTGTGTGTGTGTACCAGTATCAGTGTCTGTACCTGTGTGTGTACTGGTGTGTACCTGTGTACCTGTGTGTACCGGTGTGTGTACCTGTGTGTACCGGTGTGTGTCTGTACCTGTGTGTGTGTACCACTGTATGTGTGTGCCTGTGTGTGTGTACCCCTGTGTGCATGTTACTGGGGCCTGAAATCAGGGCCTTTGCCCTGACTACACCTATTATTATTATCATCATTAGTATTATTTGTTTTTATTGTTGTTTTTTGAGGCAAGATCTTGTGAAGTCACTGAGTTACCCAGGCTGGGCTCAGACTTGCGATGCTCCTGGCTCGGCCTGCCAGAGCCCTGGGTTCCAGCTGTGTCCCCGCGCCCAGCAAGCGTCTCTGCCGTGTGGGTGGATCGAATTTGTACCCACAGCTCCTCAGTGATCCCCATCTCCCCACTGGACTCAGCATTGTACTGACGTGCGCAGTGTGCGTTTGGTGTGGCTGGCAGTGGCAGGTCCTGCGGGCTTTGCTACCCATCTCTCTCTATGCCACCCCAGTGCTGCACCCCAACTCTCGCCTCACTGTGCTGGGCCTGGGCGGCTCCTGTGCAGGCCCAGTACATACCCTGCTCTAAACCATGAATGGAGCCTGGCGATGGTGACCTGGCCCAGAGCGCAGGAACCAAGAGCCTGGATGGGGCAGGGTGAAGGGCAGCTCAGTGCGGCTGGCTCCTTACCCTGCAGGGCGCTGTGAGCAAGCTCAGGACCCTCCTCCCCAGCTCGGGCCATGTCACACCACTGGGACTCTGGACCCTGGCTCTGACTCCCTCCTCCCCAGCTGACCTCCTCTGTCTCCTGCTGTCCCCTGGATGCAGCCAAGAGCCGAGAGGCTGCTCCTCCTGGGCCGCCTGCTGTCCCTGGCCACCTGCCCACCAAGACCAGGCCTTGCCTTCTGGGCACCATGCTGTCCCTGTCCCTCCACCCACCTGGGGAGGCTGACTGAACAGTCACCTCTTTCCTTGCTCACCCTGTGTCACAGACGAGAGATTCAGCGGAACAGGAAGCATCCCCAGGATGCCTTGAGCCCTCCTGGCCTCAGTTTCCCCATCCTCCTGAGCAAAGCAGTGGGCCCTGAGCCTGGGTCTCAAGCCCGGTCCTCTCCACACAAACGTCTCCAGCCTCTGAGGCCTCTACCTGGACCACCTTTTTCTCCCCTCCACCTGATTCAATGACAGAGTAATGAGCATCACTAAATGGCTGCATTTTTCAACAGCAATGCCTAGGTTTGTGTGTTTAATGCCTTAATAAGGAGTACAATTTCTGGTTACCAGTCCTACTAAGATTTTTTCTGGATTCTATTTCTGGTTCTATCCTCTGGATTTTATAACTACTCATAATTTCACTTTAAGTATATAATCTGAATGGATAAAGAAAATGTATTTACACACACCAGAATACCACTCTGCCATAAAAAGATAAATCTGAGTCATTTGTAGGAAAATGGATATACCTTGAGATCATAATATAAGTGAAATAAATCAGACACATGAGCTTAAATATCACATGGTTTCTCTTATGTGAGATCCCTGAAGTATAAATAATTTAAGGAGCAAAATAAAAGGTAGATAATAAGAAACAGGGAAGTGGACCTTTTGCTGATGGGAAGGGGCCACGAGATGGACAGAGATGTGGGGAAGGGGAGGTGAAGAGAATGACAATAAGTCTGCACCCCTCCTCATGATGGATATCATCACTGTGTACTGCAGACATGTGCAAATAAAGAATTAATGAAAGAGGGGCATCTCAGACATAATTCTGTCTTGGTTACTTTTCTCTCATTGCTGAGAAAAAAATACCTGATGCCCAACATGAAGCAAGGAAAGGTTTATTTAGCTCACAGTTCGTGGAGGTTTCAATCCATACTCAGCTGGCTCCAAGGCAGGGTGGTACGGCTGAGGGGCAGCTGTTCATGGTGACTGTGGCAGACAGCGGAAGTGCAGACACCAGAAGCAACCAGAGCAAAAGGGCAAAAGGGGAAAAGCACGCCTCCTTCCCTTCCTCATATAGTATGCCGGCTCCGCCCCTGGGTGGATGCAGCACTCACACCGCCAATCCCAGCGCGAGACAGCAAACCAATCACAAACGCTAGACTCAGCCGCCTCCATGACCATGCTGGGCTTGGGGGCCACCCAGACACAAACCATAACGCAGGTGGAGCACTGCAAACGATGTAGTTTGCTTTTCACTCTCAGCCAGCCTAACAGCAATTAAACCCATTTAGCTGGCTCCAAACAGCACAGTCACGACAAAAGTACTGTTATTTTAAAAACTACTATAATTGAATGAGTGGGATTGGCCAGGACCTTTCAAATGCACTCTCACACATAAACTTGCTCCTGCTTAAAACAATTCTATGGATTAAGCGCCAGAAAGCACAGTCACATGGCTGGTACACGGTGGAGACTGAAGCCACTGGGCCAATTCCAGAGCGCGAGTTTTCACAGCTGGGCCGTAGGGTTCTCGCTCCCCTGTTCATGCGCGGTTCCTGCATCCTCCTAGCCCATTAGCGCTGGACACGCGCGTGTTCTTTGTGTGTGTGGACACCAAGGAGCACATGCTGAGTGGTGTGAGCATGGCGCATGGGGTGACTGCTCACGGACAGACTGCGGCACATGGCTGCTAAGATCCACAAAGCCAGCTGGCTCGCCCTCGCCCGGTTCCCCTCATGTCTCTGGTGCACAGAGGCGCAGGCAGCAGTGGGGACATCTTCAGGTCTGTCGTGTACCTTCCTGACTGCTCCTTTCATCCACTGTTTTCTTCCTACTCTGTGCTGCTCTGCAGCCACAGTCAACGCACCATCCAATCTGCCCCCAGCCCTGTTCCGAGCAAGTCGGGCTGGGGTCCAAAGGCCAGTCACTGAGCAGAGGAGATGCTATTTTCCTTTCTTCAAACAGGGTTCATTGGAGCCACCAAATAACTGGCACATGCAATGATTATTAAATCAGATCTCTGCCTTCTCATCGGTGTGTGCCCATTATTAACAACCTCCTCTGTAGAGAATAAAGCCCGACCCCCAGGTCTCCCCCTCCCCAGTGCATCAACGGGTACCGGTTGTTTCCAAGGCGACCCCAGGAGGGATGCAGAGTTCCCTGTGCCAGTCAGGTTAGCCTGTGAGGTATGGTGCGTGGGACTGGTGTTTCCATTCTTAAAGATGAGGCCCAGAGAAATTAAGAAACCTGCCCCTAAAGTACAACCGGAAAGCAGCAGAACCAGTACCCAAAGCGGTTCTGGTGTCGAAGGCATGCGCACAACGCTTGCTTTTAAAGGCACTCCGACAAACCCTTCTCTGGATTAGGAGTGGGCCTGAGCTGGCACTTGGGCAAGATGGCTCAGTCCCCACCGCCTCCCAACCAGCCTCCCCTACCGCAGGAGGGGAAGGGGCAGGAGAGCTGCATCTTTGGAACACAGGTCACAGGCCGCGGATGGAGCCAGAGCACACTGCAACCTTGCCCCAGGACCCAGCAAGCGGCGAAGCTCTGCCTGTCCTCTCCTAGTGGTGCCAGGTGCCACCTGCTCTTTGAAGAGGTGGCACTGCCATGGGAGATGACGGGACCCCCAGGTCCTGACACCACTGGCACTGTTGCAGACAACGGTGTGTGTGCATAGCGGGCATCACCGTGCAGCACTGAGGAGACTGTCACACTCGTGGGCAGGGATTCCCTGTGGAGCAGTCGTGGAATAGCAGTCAGACCAGCAGTGAAAATGGCTCTCTTTCTCTACTCTGCTCCATATTTTACATTTTTTCCCTCTCTATATAATCCAAGGTGGCCTAGAACCACAGAGGAAAGTATTTGCAGACAAGGCTTAAAATTAAAAAAAAAAAAGACTATTTTTCTTATTGTGGCTAACGTCAATAGCAAGGAAAGAGTTCTCATGAGGCTATCATAAACAAAGAGACCACAGGCATTTCTAAACAGAGCTACAATGTGACATTTTTGCTTTTAAAATTCATGTTGTAACATAAATGCTGCTGTCTTCAGACAGTGCAGCCATCATAGTTGAAAATGTGCTCATTTAGTTGGTGGAAAATGCGAGAAACACAGCGCTCTTCTGAATTTAGTTTGACTTTCAGTCTTCTTTCAGGGCAGTGATCTGACCCCGGGTTACCTCGCTGGCCAGGTGTGCAGCCCACCTGTGTCCCGTCACCCACTTCTTCAAGCTTCTGGAAGTAAATCTCAAGGGAGAATTTATTACCACAAAGGGTGGATACTACGCCTGACTTGCGGGAGAAGAGATACCTGTTTCTTCTTCCCATGACAATGAATTTTCTCATGCTAATAAAATAAGTTTCTGAAATCTTCATGGAGAATGGGTACACTGCGGCATCCAGCAAGAATGGAGCGGAATCCTGGAAGAAAATTCTCTGAAATGTTGACACGTTAGGAGGAGCCGGGAGGTGCGGGTGCACTGTGTCTTCTCACCGTGGGGGCGCTGGAGCGCGAGTGCCCAGAAGCCCCCGCGGTAAAAGTGACGCCCACCATCCGGCTCCCCCAGCAAGTGCTGGGGTCCCCGGGACAGTGGGCCCCACGGCTCTCGGCCCTGGCAGGTGTGCTCAGTCCTCTGCAGGAGTCCAGGACTGCAGGCTGCTGACCACCCTCGAAGGTACTAGATTTTCACTTTCTGAGCTTTTATTCCAATCGGGGCTCAGTGAACCTCCGCACTCGGGCCAAAGCCTACCTGTTCCCGGGCTTGGGCATCAACAGTATTTACTCCGCAGCCCTTGCAGGAAGAGGTTGCCGACTACTCTTCTAGATGCCTTTAAATGGAAATGAGAGAGAGAGAAACAGAGACAGAGAGAGACAGACGGACAGACAGGTACAGAGAGACAGACAGAGGGAGACAGAGAGAGGTATACAAAGAGAAATGACAGTGATTCCATCCCCAGGGAAGACCCAAGCGCATCTCAGATGGTGCTGCGAGGCGTGGTCCCACTGATGAGAATGTCCTGCATGTCCTTGCCTTGCACCTCGCGGGACAGCCCTGCACAGGCCACAGGAGGGCGTCTCTGGCATCACTCAGAGTCTGCTGATCTAAGTCTAGTCACAGCTAACTGACCCGTTTGTGGTCACCCCCACTGGTGACTGACCAACATCTCGGTGCCACAGTGCAGCCAGCTGATGGGTCACCCATCCGGGCTCCTGGTCTCTTTCCTACTCTAGAGCGTATTTGCCTTTGGGAGATGAAGAGCTGAGCGTGTTGTTACAATTTTTCAAGGATTTGGCTTCTGTGTTCTCTGTAGTTTCTTACACCTGCCACTTTCTTCTTATGGTTAACAGCGTGTGTTGTCATAGAGTGGAGAGGGTAAGATACACCAAGAAAACATCTTTGAATTTCAATGAGATGTTTTTGCTTTAAAGCCTATTCTATCGGGGACCGTGTTTATTTCACAAACAGGAGATCTTGGGGAAGAGATGAGCAAGCGCTCTCACGACAGAGGGATGAGAGGGTCTGGAGGAGCAGACAAGCAGCCAGAGAACTGCTGCACGACTTCGGTCTCCTCTGTCCGGCACGGGACTGGAGCCCAGCCCCCACCATCTGGAAAGTGTCCAGGTTGCTCTAAGGACTCTGCTCAGTGAGACAAAGCTCAACCGAGCTGGGAAAAGGTGGGAAACAGGCATCGCTTGGAGTGAAGGCTTTTCTACCAGGAAAGGATGAGGAGAGGCATCTTAACTAGCAGCCAAGTTCATTTATGAGGAGGGTGAGACCTGACAAGGCTGAGACTTCGTCTCTCTCCAAGTGGATGAAGCACCTGGCCTTTGGCTCTGATCTCCAGGTGCTTTATGCTGTGCACAACTGCTACCCGAATAGGATAGGGTATAGGCAATTGTTATGCTTTATGTATTTGATTTCTGCTTCAAATTCTGACTGTGCCTTTATTCTAGAGGCAAACATCATCCTTCTGACTTGTCCTTACATGATGGCAGAAAGCAGGGGATACCTTTTGAAGGGCCCATGTCCCAGAGGAATCCACAGATCTGCATCCTGGAGATGGAGTGTTGGCTGTGGGTGTAGGGAGTGTAGGGGGTGTGGCCTGCAGGAGGCTCCCCGGTGGTCGGCGGGGTGCCTGAGAGGACAGGCCTGAGCTCACGGTAGGCAATCAAGCGGAAGGCGCTTGGGGACCAGCGTCATGCTGGGCGTGAGAGAGGAAGCAGAGTATTTGTTTTGACAGAGATCGGGCTCGGTGCAGGGCATGGGGCTGCATGGGGATGAGTTTGCAGGTGACTGTGTGAATGTGGAGCGTGGCATGAAGGTGCTTGGAAGGCTCACAACACAAGAATGAGAGAAAGGGGCAAACTGTGAAGAAAACAGTGACTGCTTTCCATAGTCGTTTGGTTCATGCAAGCAGAGCATGAATGGATATTACGTGGAAGGAAGTCAGGTTGAAGGTATCCATCTTCATTACTTTCTTCATTAGTGGGACAAAATGCCTGACACCCACCCGTTGAAGGAGAGGTACATTCTAGCTCAGTCTGTACAGGTTTCAGTCCATAGTCGGCTGACTCCAAGGCAGGATAGCATGACAGAAGGGCATGGCGGAGGAGAAACAGTCCATGGCAGGGCAGGCAGGAGCCCGGGGCTTTCTTTTTTTTTTTTCCTTTCCCTTTTTATTCCATCCAGGCTACAAGCCTACTGATTGGTGCAACTCCCACCCAGGATGGGCCTCCTCTCTTCAGTAAATTCATCGTCCACACCCAGAACGGTGCTAACCCATCAGCAGATCGATATAGCATCACACACCCACGATCCAGTCGCCCCCAAAAGTCCCACCTGTGAGTGCATGAGGCCTTGGGAGAGCATCTAGACATCAGCCATCACAGCACCATTCAGAATTGAATAAAGCTCAGCAAAGCACTTTGGGATCATTTGCTTGGGAATCTGTTTTGGAAGAATTCTACCTCAGAACAGTGCTTTTCTCTAGGTGCAAGGTTAACTTCCAGGGGCCTTTGGCAATGTCCAGAGACATTTTTTATTATAACTGGAGGAGATCATGGGGCATGTGACTGGTGTCTGGTGGTAGCAGTCAGGGAAGCTGCTAAGTATGGGGAACTCACAGAAAATCCCCCTATCAAGAATTACCTAGATGAAGGTGTTAATCATTTGGAGGCTAAGAAACCCCTGCCTTTGGCAACTGAGCTAACAATTCTGTTGAAAGAGCTAACGTCATCCTTAAATTGATCTTCTGATCAAGAAAGACCACAAAAAGATCTGATGTGACACACGACAGGACTCAGATGTTCTGCCCAAGAGTCCATGCTGGTTCCTTTGCTAACTGAAAGCCACTCAGCTGGACCGGAGCCCTCACAGTGTGCTACAGGAGCACACCAAGGCCAGGGCCGGAGAAAGTCGGGTGCTTTTACCCAGAGAAGCCCACAGCACAGGGCAGCACTCAGCGCTGAGGCAAGGAAGGAAAGACATCAGCAGGGTGGAGGCTCGGAAAGGACGGTGTGGTTTGCTGACTGCTGAGCGACACTGCACAGTGGTCAAGGGCACACACAGGTCGCTGCCGTCTGAGTGCCCAAGGCTTCCGTTCTTCTGCTCATCCTTGGCAACTGGCAGCATATTACTTATCCTCCTGCACACTGAGCACCTTCCACCTGCCCAGCAGGGGAGGAAAGACCCCAGCCCCAAGGAGCGAATCGGAAACTGCATACAGAGCCGGCGGAGCCCGGTGAGGAGCATCGTCTACACCTGCCTGGGTCCTGCCTGGTGGACTGTGTTATCACAGACTGTGGTTTGCAAAGTGACCTCTGCTAGGGGCTTCCAGCCAAGGGACACAGTGGCATTGACAGTGCCTACTCTTTCTGTTTTGATCAAATCAATAATTTGCTGATCAGTATTTGTAAAAAGCAGTGACATTCTTGCTGTTGGTCCACTAGCTACTACCACAACGAACAAAAGTAGATGAAGCACATTCATGCTTTTCATGTCCCTGACAGAAACCTGGAAACCACAGACAAGACACAGTCATGAAAGATTCTAAGTGAGTCCCGAGGCTCTGCGAGCACAGCCCGAATGCTAACCAGCTGCACTGTGATGGTTAAACCCTCCCTTTGTTCCCGCAGCCGACCAGCCATGTGGGCCTTGGCAAATCCCTTCTGTGTTTCTGTTTCCTTAGTTATAAACAGCTGTGGGGAACACACTCAGCAAATGTTAGCTACTAGAAATTTCTGAATTTAATGAACACAGATGCATAGACATGCAGAACTTAAAGAGATTTTTAAACAGCAAGACAGCAGAGAAATGTCACATTTGCAGTGTGCTACTTTGGGGCATCTTTTGGACATCAGCTGCGAACTTTGGTGTAAACTTTTGAGAACCATCTAAACACTGAGACGATTCTGCTATTTAAAGCATAATCATTTCACACGCATTCATCATGGGTAGCTCACTCGTCATGGGGTGTCCAGGAGCACCAACGACAGTGGGCAGAGGTTGAGAACCATCCCTGTGTGGAATCCATGTGCTAGGGTGACCTGGGCTGGGACAGCTCCACACGGGTGACTTGCTGAGGAGTTTGGAGGAGTCATAAGACCTGAGGCCATGCTCCTAAACTCCCAGAGAAACGTAAAACGAGGACTGCTCACAGGTCAAGCACTAAAGCATTGCACATGACTCCTTTTGCAAATTCAATATTTCAACATTTGCCAGAATGAAATCTGCAAGGTGGGGTTTGACTCATAGATTAATGTAAATTCTGAATTTTAATGATTTAACTGGGTCTTCTATTTTATTCCTATTTTTCTAAATAGCACGCTAGTCCACTCCTCCAGTGGTCTCTCAAGCAAGAATGCATGGAGGAAATAAATACTGAAATGGCTTGAAATTTCATGCGTGTTATGGACTAGGAGGATGAGAATTTAGCTGTTCTTCCTGCTGCATTTTCCACTGTGTTTATACAATACCTTCATATTCCTGATAGTTTTTTTTGTCAGAGTAACAATTTATAGTGATGATCACTTATACTCTTGGCCGCTGGGCCATGTCGGGCACCAGGATCACACGTCTTCTCTCT
>RJWT010056187.1:0-10065 GCA_004365215.1 Cuniculus paca
AATGCAAATTTTAGTGAAGAAAATGTGGTACTATTTTAACAGAAATCTAAAAGACAAAGAGTTTACAAGAGCAGATTTTATTAAATATCAAAATATGAACAACTACATTGAAGAAAATGAGACATTATGGTAGCCATAGCTGATTTCATCTCTTCAAGTTCTGAAGTCCAATAATGCTTTTATTCTTTGATTTGATTGATTTAAGTCTGTTTTCTACTACTTGATTGCAATATGTGAGAAGATATGATCAATTTTTTTGAAGGAAAAAAAGGACATTAAGATAGCCACTATTGATTTCTTTTTATCTGATTTGAAGGCCTGGAATGTTTCACTCTTTTGGTTTATCTTGTTTTATAATAGTTTTTTTTGCTTGAGTTTATTGTGTGTGAATGTATGAACAACCACTTTGAAGAAAACAAGAGATACTAGGGTGGTCATTGTTAATTTCCTGTTGTTATGTTTTGAAGACCTGTATTGCTTACATTGTTCTGTTCTGATCTTCTTTGTTGTGCTTTACTCTGTTTTGTTTTGTTTTTATTCTCTTTAGAAGAAAAAAGAAAAATACTTCCAACCCAAATAGATGTACCATGCAGAATGATCCATCAAAATCGGTGGAGAAATAGGATACATCCATGACAAAGAATAGCTGAAGAACCTGATGACCACCAAATCAACCTACAAAGAGTACTGAAAGATATTCTAGATAGACATAAAAATGGCTAAGATTTCAAGAACAAAAAACAAACAAAACAAAACAACCACCAAGCAAGTAAAACAATTAAACAGAGGGAAAAGGTAAAAAAAAACCAACAGCAGAAAGTTAACATGACAGAAATAAGCCAATATATGTCAGCTATAACCATTAAAGTAAATGGTAGCAATTCACCAATCAAAGAAACAGATTGGAAGAATGAATCAAGAAACAAAATCCAACCTCATACTGTGTACAAGAAATCCATCCAACTCAAAAGGAAATTCATAGACTAAAAGTCAAAGGATAAAAAGCAATATTTCATGCAACAAGAGCCCAAAAAAAGCATGGGTAGCTGTTCTGTTTGCAGACAATGTGAACTTCAAACCAAGAATGATCAAAAGAGATAAAGAAGGTCACTACATACCGGTTAGTGGAAAACTGCAAGAGAAAAACATACCAATCATAAAAACATATGCACCAAATAAAGGAGCACCCAGGTATATAGGAGAAATACTAATAGACATGAAAAATCAACTAAGCATTAACACAATTATAACAGGAGATATTAACAACTCATTGAAACAAAGAGTCAATGAGATAAAAATCAGCAATGAAGTGACAGAACAGACTCAAACAGGTGAACAAGTGGACTTAGTATAGGGATGCAGAGTATTCTACCTAACCATATCAGAATATAAATTTTTCTTGGCTGCATATGGGACATTATTTAAAATATACCATATCCTAGCCCACAGAACATGCTTAAGTAAATGCAAAAGAACTGAAACTATCTCATGCATATTATCTGACTATAGTGAAATCGAAAATTAGTGACAAAAGAAAATTAATTACAAAAGAGACCATGAAACCTACATAAATTGGATAATATTGGATAATCTAAATGGAAATTGAATAATATTCTCTTGAGTAATCAATAGGTCACAGAGGAGATTAAACAAGAAATTTTTAAAAATTTACAAGCAAACAAAATGCAAATACAACTTATGAAAACCTATGGGAAACAATGAAAGCAGTCCTCATAGGGAAATATATTGCAGAGAATTCTCACATCAGGAAAACACAACAAACACAAATAAACAAACTGATGCTACACCTCAAACATCTAGAAAAAGAAGAGCAAGTCAAACCCAAACCCCAAAGAAGGGAGGAAATTATAAAGATCAGAGCAGGAAATAACACAATTAAGACTAAGAAAACAATACAAAGAATTCACAAATAGAAGAGTTGGTTCTTTGAAAGAATAATGAAAATTGATAAGCTCCTAGTCAACCTTATCAAAAAAAAGGAAAGAAAAAACTCAAATTCATGCAGTAAGGAATGAAAAGGGTGAAATCACTACAGACACTGTGGAAATACAGAAGATCATCAATACCAACTTTGAAAAACTTTACTCTCATAGGTTCAATAACACAGACAAAATGGACAGATTACTAGAAAAGTATGAATTACCAAAACTGGATCAAGAAGATGTAGAACTATTGAATAACCCAATTTCAGTTAATGAAATTGAAAATGTCATCAAAAACGTGTAACAAAGAAAAGCCCAGGTCCTGATGGATTCACAGCTGAATAATACAAGAAATTAAATGAAGACAATGCCAACAGCCCTCAAAATTTTAAATGAAATTGAAGGGGAAGCAAGTCACCCTAACTCTTTCCTGGAACCAAGTATTACCCTAATACCAAAACCACAGAAAAACTCAACCAAAAAAAGAACTATAGGTCAATCAACCAAATGAACATAGATGCAAAAATTCTCAGTAAAATACTGGCAAACAGAATGCAGTGAATCATCAAGAGGATTATACACCACATCAAGTGGGATTCATCCCAGGAATGCAAGGGTGGTTCAACATATGCAAATCAATAAATGTAATACACCATATCAATAGAGCCACAGACAACAAATCATGTGATCATCTCAATAGATGCAGAAAAACCTTTGATAAAGTTCAACACTCATTCATAATAAAAACCCTACAGAAAATCAAAATAGATGGTCTTTACCACAATCTGATAAAAGCCATATGAAAAAATTGACAGCCAACATCTTATTAAATGCACAAAAACTGAAAGCTTTCAACTTAAAATCAGAAACAAGACAAGGATGTCCACTATCACCACTCCTATTCAATACAGTTCTGGAAACATTAGCCAGAGCAATTAGACAAGATAGAGAAATAAAAGGATTAAGGATAGGAAAGGAAGAAGTTAAATTATCACTATTTGCAGATGATATGATTCTCTACATTGAATAGCCACAAAACTCCATTGAAAGACTTCTAGATGTAACAACCAAATTCAGTAATGTAGCTGGATGGAAGGTCAACATTCAAAAAATCAATCGCATTCTTTTACACAAACAACAAACTCACTGAGAGAGAAATAAGAGAAACCACACCCTTCACCATAGCATCCAAAAAAAGGAAATACTTAGGAATCAATCTAACAAAGGAAGTAAAAGACCTATACCTTGAAAGTTACATTACTCTGAAAAAGGAACTTGAAGAGGATTTCAGAAAATGGAAAGATATTATTTACTCATTGATATGAAGAATAAATATTGTGAAAATGGCCATTATCCCAGAATTATTAAACAGATTTAATGCAATTCCAATCAAAATACCATTAGGATACCTCACAGACCTACAGAAATCATTCCTGAAATTCATTTGGAACCAGAGGAGACTTAGAATCACAAAGGCAATTCTGGGCAACAAAAGCAAGGCAGGAGGCATCACAGTCCCTGACTTGAAATTATACTACTAAGCTACTGTGATAAAAGCAGTATGGTATTGCAAAAAACAAAACAAAAAAAAAAGACTTGAAGATCAATGAAATAGATTAAAATATACAGCCACAACTACAAATACACTTAGCCACCTTGTCATCTACAAAAGGGTCAAACAAGTTCATTGGAGGAAAGACAGCCTCTTTAAAATATGGTGCTGGAAGACCTGACTTTCTGTATGCTGAAAAACAAAATTAGATCCATGTCTATCACTATGTGCTAAACTAAAGTGAAAATGGATCAATGATCTAAGTATCAAAACAGAAACACTAAATCTGCTGAAAAACAAAGTAGGTAGAAATCTTGAAGACATGGGGATAGGCAGAGTTCATGAACAATAATCAACCTGATACTTCCCAGAATCAACAACTAGGATCTCATCTTATTAAAATGCTTGTACTTTTCAAGAGAAATCTCCAACAGAATGAAAATAAAACTTTCAAATTAGGAAATATCTGATAAATAAGGCTTTTATCAGTTTGAGGGAAAGACCAACTGGCCCTCAGACAAAGGACTCCTATTTAGAATATACAAAGAATTTAAAAAAATTAAGGCCTCCAAAATTAAAAAACCCAATCCAGAAATGGGCATCTGTGATGAATACATACTTCTCAGATGAAGAAATACAAATGGCAAATAAATACATGAAAAAATGCTTGACATCATTGGTCGTTGAAGAAATGCAAATTAATTTAAAACAACACTGAGATTCCATCTCACTCCAGAAAGAATGGCCATAATCAAGAAATCAATCAAGAAGCCAACTAGCCAGCCTTTATGGTAAGCTGTGCAAGCCATATGAAGCCCAGGAACAGAAAAGTCTGACAGCACCTCCCGAGAATCGGCCATGCTGAGACTGGGAAAAACCAACCAACAAGCCAAGTAGTCAGCCTTTCTAGTAAGCTGCCCAGGCCATGCAGGGACCAGGAAGAGAAAAAGTCAGTGCCTCTGGTGGGCCTACTGGCATGTGCACTGAGAATAACCACTCCCCCAACCCCGCAACCAGCTGCTTCAGAGTACAGGCTGAGCTGATAGCAACTGAGGTACAAAAAGCACCTAAAGGATTGTATTGTTTGGTTGACTTTATAGGCCTGGGGCCAGTGGTCTAAGCATCTGTAGAGGACAAGAGTACTCAATACAGCAAATATGGGGAATTTCCTTCAATTTTTTTTTGAAGTCAATATTGTTCTCACTGCTTTGTTTTGTTCCAATTAATAGTTTTGCTTTATTCAATATTCTATTTTGATTGGTTTTATTCTGTTTTGTTTTGATTTGCTTTTGCATTATCTGATGGAATGGGCAACTATTATGAAAACAACAAGATATACTATGGTAGCCATTATTGTTTTCCTATTATCCTGCTTTGAAGTTCTGTACCAATTTCACTGCTTTGTTTTGATTGGATTTATTCTGTTTTGTTTTGTTTTGTTGGGTTTTATTATCTTCAAAATAAAATTTTAAAAAACTCAATAACAAATGATGAAGGGGATGTGGGGGAAAAGGAATTCTTTTCCATTGTCAGTGGGAGTGTAGACTATTGAAACCACTGTGGAAATCAGTGTGGAGATTCCTCAGAAAACTAGGATTGGAGATCCCATTCAACCCTGCTATTCCTCTTATGGATATTTTCCCAGAAGAATTAAAAACATCATACCACAGCAATATATGTGCACCCATGTTTATAGCAGCAAAATTTGTAATAGCTAGATCTTGGAAACAATCCAAATGTCCACAAACTGAAGAATAGTTTAAAAATATGGTATTTTTATAAAATGGAATACTACTCAGCTATAAGGTAGGATAAACTCGAGGCTTTAATAGGTAAATGAATGGAACTAGAGACCATTCTCATAAGTGAAATAAATCAGACTCACATGTGTAAACTTCATATTGTCTCCCTCGTGTAAGAAACTGAAAGGTTAAACATGGTCCAAAAGGTATGATAGACATTGTGAAAGGGAATAAAACTGCTCAAAAGGAAAGAACAACTGGGATGGGGAAAAAAGAGAAAAGAAGAAAGGGGGGAAAAATATATATGTATATACATGCATAAAATTGTTAAGATAATTGTACTATTGATCTTATTAGTTGGGGAAAAGAAACTGATTGCTTGTATTGATTGAACTATTTTGCATGCCTGTATCTTACAACCTGAGCAACTATTTTGAAGATAACAATGTGCTATATAATGACTATTGTTAACTATTTTTAACTTCAGCTTGTTTTGAAATCGTATATCGGTTCTACTATTTTGTTTTTCTTTTCATTGTATTGTTTTCTTTTTATCTCTTTAAAATAAAAAAATTGAAAATAAAATAAAAATAGAAATAAAATAAAATAAAATTTATCATAGTAAGAGAAGTTTTCACTAATCCCTTTAAAAATACTCTCCCCCCTTTTTTGAACACACTGATCCCATCATTCTTACCACTTTCAGAAGTATTTTTGGAGGTCTTTCATGTCTTCATGAGACATGATCAAAAATATAGTGGATGTTGTTTCTTAGTGACATTCAAAGGAAACACAGGCTCATAAAAGCATTGCCCTGTGTCCTCACTCACTTTATTCACCAGATCTGATTTAGTGAAGCTTCTAGTTCTTCCCCAAAGTCAAAATAACCATGAAAGAAAGGCAAATGTATTGGATGGATTCAGGATATCATGGCAGCCATGACAGCATACCCTAAAGATACACATGAAGGAATTCCAGACTTGCTTCAGAAAGAGCCAAGAAAAATGGGGTAAGTGTGTTGACCACTAAGTGGAGCTTTCTGAAGGGAACTGATGGGAAAATATCTTTTACTGCAATTATTAAAAAAATTCAAACAGTAACCATATTTTTTATCACATCTCATAGACTTGCTCAGGATGGAAGTTAGGGATAGAAAAGACTAGAGTCAAACATTCACTTAATAACACCATATATAGGAAATGGGTAACTAACACAAAAAATTGCAGAAGTTCTTAAAAATATATGCTACTCCAGTAGGCAAGAAAGTAGAGCCTAAGGAGACTGTGTACACCTAAGGACACACAGCAGTGGAAAATAAAGATGTGGTCCCATTCATAGATTTTTACAATCTGAAATTATCTTACTTGACCTTGATCAATATCACAATATTGATCTTATGTCCTTACTTTTCAAATGAAGAAACTGAGTCTCCATTAAGTTATTTAATTTAGCAAAGATATACAGCTAAAACTCACAAAATAAGTATTAAAGCCAGGAGAGACTGACTCTAAGTCATTTCTGCAATTGACCCTGTGTCAGTTGAGTGAACTTTAAAAATTAACCATTGGAATTAGCACCCATGGAGAAAGAAATTCAATTTCTGTGGTGTTGCCAGATGTAGAATATCTATTCCTCTGTAAGCCTCAATATATTAGACATTTGAAAACATCTCAAACACTTGGGTCAAAGTTTGCCCTACAGTGTGAAAAGAAAGATAATACTATACTCCTGTATAATCCAGTTTGTTGCAATAAAGACTTTAGAGTCAGACGAACCTGATTTTAATTCCAGTTCTGTTACTGAATAACTGTGCATCCCTGGGCAAACTACTTAACCTTCTTGAGTCTCATTTCCTAGTCAGTAAAATGGAGATAATAATGGCACCTTTTTGTGGAATTATAAAGATTAAGTTATACATGACATGTAAAAATGCTAGTCCTGCCATATGGAATGAATCTTTTGTTAGGTTATTAGAAATTTCACAGATTAAGTAAAAAATAACTAAAACACTGCTACTAAGAGCTTTCCTTCTAATAGGAGCGCTATATGTATAAAATCTGAACTTTACGTATAATGAAGTAGCATAGAGTAATAAAAGTGTGTGCAAAATGTTTCTGGGGAGAGGCGGAAGGCATAATAAGTTCTGCCAGAGAGAAATGTCAGTGATTAGATGATTTGGAGAGGATATTTCATTTTATGTTACTTCATTAACACAATGGGTAGTTTGGGAAAACTTATTTTACAAACAGTGCCAGCAGTAGAACTATTTTGTTTTTAAAAATTCAGGAAGATCACCCCCAATATAATTCTCAAATTGCAGGTCTCTGATCAAAGTAATTGAAGGCTCTTTGAAAGAAGGCACCGGGGTACTCAGGAAAACTAGGTTAAGGTGCTTTGTCCATGGAATTCCCAATCTTGCTCGTCCTGCCTTTAAAGGGACTCCCCTGCCTACAAGTTCTTATCTTGTCCTACAAATGTGCACTTGCAGGAAGGAGGACGTGATGTTGTTACATGACATTTAAGTAGTTTTCTGAGTTTCTGTTATTATCTCCTAGCATATAGAGATGATGCTAAATGGTTTTCTACAATATTTATGTGTTCTACCTGCTAGTATAAAATGTGCCTAGTGTAGCAGGGCATACTGGCATATGCCTGTAACCCCAGCACTCTTGAAGGTTGAAGCAGGTGAATCACAGATTCAAGCCTAGTCTGGGAAATTTAGCAATGTAAGGAGACTTTGTCCAAAATAAGAAAGAGGGGAATGCTGTGAATGTAGCTCAGGACAATGGCCTCTGTGTGGTTCAATTCCTGGTGCCACAAAACAAATGAAATAAAATAAAATAAAATAATAACACTTGTTGTCTTGGTGTGATGGAACTGAAAATAAATAGCTACTTGGCATCAAAAGAAAGGAAACACTCCTTTATTCTTTATTATTTTAAAGAGAAAACAATAAAAACAGTGTTACAGAATTGGAAAACTAATAGGAGACTAACAATGGTTAATATATTGTGCATTGTTATCTTCAGAGCAGTTGATCAGATTATCAGATATAGACATGAAAAATTGATTGAACAATATAAGTACAAGCTGTTCTTTTCAATGAACTAACAGAAATTGGTAGTATAATTATCTTAGCAATCTTTTATGTATAATTATATATATATATATATTTACATATATATATTTTCTTTTCCCTTCCTTTCTCCTTTCCCCCATTCCAGTTGCCCTTTCTTTTTAACCAATTTCTTCCTCTTTCACAATATCTATTGTACATTTTGGATCTTATTTAGTTTCAATTTTTTACACTAGGAAGACAATACAATGTCTACACATGTCAATCTGATTTATTTCATTTATGAGTATGGTCTCAAATTGCACCAATTTAGCTATAAAAGCATTGAGTTTGTCCTTCTTTATAACTGAGTAGTGCTCTATTGTTTAAAAATACACTATCTTTTATTATTGATTCCTTTGTTGATGGAATTTAGCTGTTATAAATTGTGCTGCTATAAACATGGGTGCACATATATTGTTATAGTATGATGCTTTTAATTTTTCTGGGAAAATACCCAGAAGGGGAATAGCTAGGTCAAATGGGACATTTACTCCTAAATTTTTGAAGAATCTCAATACTGATTTCCACAGCGATTCCACCAGTCTACACTCCCACCAACAGCAGAGAAGGGTGGATACACTTCTGTGAAAAACAGAAACATTCCTACAAAAAAAAAGGGAAACGATAAACTTTCTTAATTAGTTAACAACTGAATAAATATAAGAATACTCAAATCTTTAAATATTTTGCTTAGAAAAATATATTTTCTCTTTTTTACTTTAGAATATTTCCATTGAAAATGTTTATCATTGTTAATAATAAAGAATTACAAGTAAAGAAAGTTTACAGTTTTTTTAAAAAATGTAATAGGAAAACAATGCTGGATAATACTCAATGCTCAGTACTGTTGAGGTGAACCTGAAATTGGAATTATTTTCTTTTTCTGGAATGGTGCCACCCTTTTGGAAAAGTACATAGACAAATATAGCAAATGACATAAGAATTATTATCTCCCTTGGCTCTGTAACACTCTTTTGTGAATTTACGCTCCAGAAAAGTTTCAACATGAACAAAATATTTTAAGAGAGAACATAGCAGAATATTTATAATAGCCAAAAAACTGGAAACAATGTGGAAGTTCGTGATAGAAAAACGATTTGAAAAGTTTGGAACTATTGTGATATTTTGCAATCATTGAGAAAATATTTAAACTATGTGAATACATGGCAAATGTTTATTAAAGCAGACAATAAAGTGATATGCATTCATTATTTGCAGTTCCATAAACACACATATATGGACTCAAAGACTGAAAACTTATATGTAAAAGTGAAAATAAATTTTACTGTTATGATAGCCTAGACATTTTTCAGTTTTCCAAAAACAATCATGTGTAAACTAAGAAAAAAGATTAAAACTTGTCTCTTATGTATTCTCTAACATATCCTTGTGTGAACTTCATTCTAATGCACTTATCAAATTTTTTTCTTGTAGACCTTATATTTGTTATATTTCTCACATTTTCTATATTTGAGGAAATGAATACTGGTATTTATGTCTCTGTTGGTCTGGGTCCTTATTTATATATCTCTGTATAGGTCCTTTAGAAGGAAGCAGGCACTTAGACAAGTTTGAAGAGTGAGGATCCTATTGGATCCTATTAAGGTAACCACTTATGTGCAAGGACATGCTGAGGCAGTGGGAAAAGGTCACATGACCCTGATCAGATGATGAGGGAAAGAGAGCATGAGGTTGAGCAGAGGACACAAC
>RJWT010056188.1:0-10065 GCA_004365215.1 Cuniculus paca
ATATTATATATATTGTATATGTGTACAATGTTGTATACATATATATATAGTTGAAATATATATAGTTGATATATATATAATAGTTGAAATATATATATATTTCCTTTAGCTGTAAGTCAATAAATAAGTTTACTTAATATTTCATCATTATTTTCAGTTTCTCCTCTACAGTTAAAAATACTATATAACTACTTTTTTTATGGTAAGCTAATGCCTAATTTATCCTACATGATAATAGTGTAGCTGTTTCACATGATATTAACAGGGTCACATAATTGTCACTATTTCTAAATAAGCCAGCACTCAGAATACTTTTGTGACATTAACAATGCTACGGTATGTTCCCAGAGAATGTGGTTGCTTGGCTCATACTCTGTGCCCAATATTAACAAGTTATTAAAATTGGAACCATGGGAAAAGACTATCATTAGCCAAATCCAAAGTACACCAATACAAAGCAACTAAAGGATTCACGTAATAGACACAAAGTTGTTAGCCTATAAGCATCCAAACCTCAGCCCCAAACAAAGCAGAAACAAATCAACAAACCAACAAACCAAAACAGGACGATGGGGAAAAAAGCAACAAAATACTTTACAAAACACCCAAAAGCCCTGAAGCCAATGCAGTAGGCAGCAAAACTCAGAATTGTACAGTAGTACCTAGGTTAAAAATTTAAATTGTTTTTCAATTTTGGGGAAGACAACTGTATTTTTCTTTTTGTGGGGAAGATGGCTGAGATTCATATTTGTCACCACCCAGTGTGGAGTTTGAAAACAGAAGCAAAATTTTGGCAAATGTTTTTATTTGTGAATCAAACTTTCTGCAAAGAGAATTCTTCAAGAACTAAGGTGTTTCTGCATAAGCTGTGCACCCAAATTACTAAAAAGCATAAAAGGTGGTTAGAAAACAACTAAGAGACATACTCAGCAGGATTAGAGATCTAACTAAACATATAATGGAAGTAATAACAAAAACGTTACTGGAGCTCTCAGAAGACATTAATAGATGGCTAGATGAGCTAAGTAAAATTATACATGTAAAGGAATTCAGTTATATAAATCAAGGACAATATAAACCATATAACCTGTGCAAATATATGGAAGCTAAATAATATCCTCTTGAATAATCAATGAGTCATAGATAAAATTAAAGTAAAATTACACATTTACAATAAGGAAATTATAATGCCACTATGATATACCAGAACCTATGGGATGCAGTGAATGCAGGCTTTATTAGGAAGATAAGCGCAGTGAATTCCAACAGCAGAAAAGTGCAATAAAGTTACATAAGTGACAGAATGATACACCTCAAGTTTCTAACGAAAACAAACAAACAATAAAAAACAATCCAAATTCAAACTTAAAGTGAGGAAGGAAGCCATAATGATCAGGAAAGAAATTAATGAAATTGAGACTACAAACCAATACAAAGAATTCAATGAAATGAAGTGTAAGGGCTCTAAATGTTTAAGAACAATAAATAAACCTTTACCAACATAGATAATCTTAAATCATAACAGACTTTGCCCAAATACAGTAGATAATCAATATCTACTTGGCGATCCTGTACTCTAATTAAATACAGAATTCATAGCAAATGGATACATCCCTAGATAACTTCCTACTACCAAACCTGAAAAATATGATACAAATATTTAAATAAGTCAACTGAAGGAAGTGAAGTTGAAGTAGTGAAAAAAAAAAAAAAAACTACTTACTAGGAAAAGCACATGTCCTGATATAGTCACTGCTCAATTCTGCAATCAGGATCGAGAGGATGACAAACGCTCTTTAACAAATGGTGCTGCGAAACCTGGCTATCCACATTCCACAGCTTGAATCCAACTCTCTCACCATCTACTAAAGTAAAATCAAAATTGATCAGAGGTTTAAACATTAGACCAGAACTGTTTCATGTGCTGGAAGCCAAAATAGGTAAAGCTCTTGCAGAATTAGGTGTAGGCTAAGGTTTTCCAAATAAAACCCAGGTTGCACAAGAAATAATAAAAAGAATCAGCTAATGATATGCCATCATATTACCAAGCTTCTGCACAAGAAAGGATACTACTAACAGAATGAAGAGATAACTTATGTGCAATGAGAAAAAGTTTTTCCAGTTGCTCCTGAGAACAAGGAATCATATCTGAAATACATAAAGAAATCAGACAAATGACACCTCCAAAACTAAAAGCTCACATTAAAATTGGGAGTCTGAAATTAATATACACTTTTTAGATAAAGAAATACAAAGGGCCAATAAAAAGAAAAAATGTTTCTGCATCGCCAGCCACTTGAGAAATGCTAATTATAAAAATACTGTGATTCCATCTCACTCTAGAAAGAATGGTTACCATCTGGAAATCAAACAGTAAGAAATGCTGGTGAGATTGGAGGGGAAAGGAACCCTTCTCAGATATTGGTTGGGCTGTGATCTGATAAAAACACTATGAAAATCTCTGTGGTGGCCCATCAAAAAACTAATGTAGAAATTCCATTTTACCAACCTATTCCTCTTCTGGACATCTTCCCCGATCCATTAAAGACATCATACCACAGTTATGTGTGCATGTCCCTACTTATAGCAGCACAGTTGATAATATCGAAATCCTGGAAATAATCTAAATGTTTGACAATCAATGAATGGATAAAAACATGGTTTTTATACACACTGGAATCCTACTCTGCTATAAGAAATGATAATCATGTCATTTTTAGAAAAATGCATGCACCTTGTGATGATAATGTGAAATTACATGGTTTGTCTTACAGCAAAAAACATATAAAATAATAAGAAAAAGAAAAGAAAAATAGAGAAAATGAACATATTGTAACTCAATGCACACCATGTATCTATCTACAGTCTATCCTGACTTAGTATATTTCTCTTCCTAGCTGTTTTCGCTTTCGCTTTCGCTTTTGCATCGGGCGTTCTAAGTCACGACCTCTGGCTTCCCAGGCAGCCACTTGTGCCGCTGAGCTAAATACCCGGGCTTTTTCCTAGTTTTATGTGTTCTTGAGCCTATTAATGTACTATAATGTAGTTTTAAGTATATATATGAGATAATTAATTTTATAAATATTATATGATTAATAAATACATCCAATGTTTGAAAAAATGGGGTAAAATGATGGTGGAAAAAGGAAATCGAAATGTGTTATGCATCTGTACCCATGCACTACAGTGAATATAATTATTATACATTGAAAAAATGTAATTATAAAATTGTAAAAAAAATTCTTGAAGAGAAAGCTGTCCACAAGAATCCAGTCTGTGACCAATTTCTGAATTCATTTGTCAGGAAGTCAAATTTATTCACAAACATGTGATCCCACCTACAGGGAGAAAGAAAATGCAGTACACCTGAGAGCAACAGACATTGTATTCTCACTCATCCATAGGTAAAATTTAAAAGTGTATGGTTGTTGCTGTATTTTACAAGTTCAGCTACTTTGTAGCTAAAAACAAGAAAGGTCAATTCTTTGCTTCATTACAAAATCGATTTCTTAAGCATCACATATGTGGGTGCTGTTTATTATATGTAGATATAATTGATAGATTTTCTCTCCCATGAGTAGTTTTCCCTCAGTTTCTAGCAAAGATTCTCGAATCTCCATCATATCCACCACAATGCCTCATTGCCTTCCTTTAAACAAGACAGTAAACTTCTCTTTAATGTTCTTGTCATCAAGTTCAGGAATGCTATCCATGGGCAAGAGAAAACAAGGCACTCTCTCTCCTGTAGTCGTCAGTCACTGGCAACAATACCACCAATTTAGTCCTTAAAATATCTTCCTTCATTTGCTGTCATGTACTGTCACAGTGATTTAGAGCAAAGTTGCTTGGAAACAATGCTCATGAAAACTACTGTGGATGGGACATAAATCTATTTGCTTCAATGAAGAATTTACATAACTGGTAACTAAATTCTTATAGTACGGTTTGTATCACTACTCTAGTAATGTAACTTACATTTACATGCACACCTCTATTTGCATGATAGAAATGCTTAATCAATTGTCACACTCCCCAGAATATCAACATAAACACATGCATTTCATGTCCCTTTAAAACTGTCACAATTAAAAGTAGGATTAATTTCTTGGCTTGCATGTGGTATCAGAACAAAGAAATACTCAAGAAATGGGACTGATTCCATTTAATCCTCATAATAAATTTGGTATTCCTGAAGTATTAACCAGTTTAGTGACAAAAGAAGTTAGGGAAAATTTTAAATGATAAAGTTACCCATCTGAAAACTGATATAAATTCAATATTAATTACCCCATGTTTTAATCTATGCTCAAATTTTGTAAAATTGATAGAATATCATTACCTGTGATGATATTTCTAATTTTCATAATAAATCCCAACATCACAATTCCAAGGTCTTCTGGTATTTGCTTTATGCAGAATTCACTAACCACATGAATTTCTCCACCACATGGCAAACTCCACTACTTTGATACTACTTTTCTTATGACCCTGTCTTCATGTTACTGCCCATTTCGATGCACAGTAGCTTATTTAAACAAACACTTACCAAAACCAACAGTTTTCTTTGCCTTCAGTTAATTTTCGCTGTTAAACTCCTAAAGCAGAGCCCTCCATGTATCCAAAATATCGATGACTGCATCTGGATGCACAGGCCTAAATACATGATCAATATGCCCAGATAATGTCTGTGTATTTGTCAATGCTATTAAGGGATTCGAAATACACTCACTGCTTTGAAGTTCATATATTACAAATCTTAAGGTAGTGTGATAAAGTCATACCTTTTCATTGTCTTTATCAAAATTTAAGAGTGTGAAATTCTAAAGGTGTTGCATTAGTTTGCACTCTTTGAAATGTCAGCATGGCTACCAATAAAAACTGCTACAAATGGGAGACTTTAATTAATTTTCTCATAATTTAGAAAGTTAGAACTATGAGAGCATAAGGTCTCTAGGGTTTTTCTCCAGCTTGGCTGTGTGGTTTCTACATTCTGGTGCTTCACTTGCGCTGCTATCTGCCTTTCCCTGTGCTCATGCCAGTGCTCTGATCTTCTCTTCTCAAATCAACACCAGTCATATGAATAACGGCCATGCTAATGACTCCCTTCTGCTCTGTCTCTTTGTACTCTAGATGTTCAAATGCACTCACATGCAGATGGCTTAGGGAAGATACTGCTTATTACTTCAACATTATCTGGAAGCATAATTCATGTGACTCAAATAATTACAGATAAATTCATCCACAAAATTAAGTGACTTATTTAAATAGATTATCTACCAATATTCCTGAATCCACTCCCATAGATTTCTCTTCTCCTATGGACAAGGTGTCATGCTGTACTTTTTACAGTTCACTGATTCCAACTAAGTCATTTTATGCTGTTTTGTGTGGAGAACTATGTTGTTGGGTATAAAATGGGTCTCTACTAGAAAAGTCTTTTAACAATCAAAGCATCAGTCACTTAAGCCCATTCTTTCTCTTTTCTATAAAATTATAAATTACTTTGAGTATGTGTCATTGATCATTGTGACCTTTGCAATAGAATCAAATATTGTCATTATTATTTTCCATCAATTAAAATGTAAAGATGCAGATCGATGCAAGAAACTGGGAACTGGGGACATACACATGTGCTTATATAATGAAGCAAAGCCTTTCATACATGTGAAAGGGAAGCAGTTGATTCAAAAAGGAGGATGTACCATGATATCCATGGGGACATTGCAAATACCTACATACAAGCACCTCTCACCATGATCCTAAGAGTCAGGAATCAACACTACCCTTAAGTGTCTCAAAAATAGCCCATCAGGCATTCTTCTTGATCAAAGTCCCCAAATGAGTTCTCCAAATACTCACATGTCCCAATATTTAAAAGTCCTTACTTTGAGCAAGAAAGAATACCTGTTTTCATATAACAATGAAGTGAATTTGTCTTCAATCTATTTACGTCAAGAGAATACAATGAAATAAAAATGAGGAAATATAAAGCAGTAACTATTAAAAAGCTAAAGTGTAATAGATTTAGGTTTGGAACAGTCACAAAAGAATAATCAAGGAATAATTTTCTTTGACTAATTATAAGACAATTCTAAATGAATTAAATCAATGAATCATATGTTCATAGTAGTATTAAATAGAATTTGAAAATTGTTGTGAGTTATAAATATTAAGGGTAGAAAAGTAGAAGTTTTTTGCAAATTCAAAACTAATTTATTGAAAGTTCCAAAATTTCTACAAGAGAGATAAAATAAAGATGGCCATATAAAATGACAAAAGGTAGTGCTACAAAAATATACAAATATATGGGTAATACTCTTAAGTGAATAGAAAATAAAAAATGATGAAATATAATATTTCAAAGGAATTGAGGTATATGGGAACAGTGAACCACTTCTCTGCAATAAAAAAGACAATTCGAACACATTTATAGGAAAAATGGATGTACTGTGAGACCATAATATTCCATAAAATAAATTAGATACACAGCATAAATATCACCTGATTTCTGTTATATAAGCCCCACATGATAATCTATTATTTCAGAGCTTAAGAGATCCTTCCTACTACTGGTATTTGTAAAGAATGGAAAAAAAAAAACCTCATAATTATAAGAAGGGCATCTGTAAAATTCATAAATCAAATAAAATGAAACTATTAAATAATGTGCATTATAGAAGACACAATCAGTGAAATAAAAATAAAGGTGGTGGCTTTAACCTTAAAATACATTGGAACGATGTCTAAAAACGGTAGAATTAAGAAGTAAAAATTCTATGTGATATTACATTGTGTAAAAATTCCAATGCCACAACCTTAGAAAAATGTTGTCTGGAAAATATTTTACATAAATCATATTAATTTTCATAAAAGACTTCAATAAGTCATAGAAACAATTATTCCAAAAGCTAAGAATGCAACTAAAAATTATATGGCAATATACATAAAAAGAAATTGATAAAGAAAGAACTATAAATATTACAGGAGTCTAAATTAGAATAAAAACAGACATAGATCGGTGTACCCAGGTGAACTTCCTATCATGAAAGATATGCTCTATATGCCATTGATTACACATTATCAGATATAAAAGTAGGTAAGTAACCATAAATAAGACCATCACTACTGAGAATCTGTGATTTAGAAACTGCTTAGCAAAGTATGATTGGAAGTTTTGGTAATAGCCACAGTATAACTCAAAATTGAAGGAAGCAATTGTATGACAGATTCGAGAGAAAAAGAGGCCATAATAATGGAAATTAGGTATTAGGAGTGGAGAAGCAACTCCTGATGAAATAAAATTTAAAGAACACAAGATAGTGCTTTCATATGATAGGGTCTAATAATTGACATGACTCACTTTTTTAAAAATCAGACTCACATTTAATTATTTCGCAGAATGTCCCCAATGCAAATTCTGCAGAAAGTGGAGATTTCTAGTTTCTGAGGCAGGTTCCCTAGGCAACCCACTCACACTTCTCACAAAGCCTTGAACAGTTCAGTTCCTGATTCTCTGGGTAAATGCGTGCTCTGCTTGGCTTCCCTTTATGTAAAGGAATCCACTAACTAGACCTGATCAGGACCACATGGCAGGGGACACACCCTGAGTGCACACACCTGACCCTAGTCAGGGCCCACTTTCTTCAGCACACAGGGCTCACTTTGATTGGATTCTCCCGACACGAATGAAGCTCTAAACCTCAAAGAAAACGGAGAGCAAAGAGGAGAGACCACAGGAAAGGTAAATTAGGAAAAATCAGTCCTTCCTTTATTCAGCTGCAAACACTTTTAAGGGCTTGCTGTGTTTTGAGAAACATTATAGGCTTTTTCTTTTTCTTTAGTGTAAGCAGAGGAACACCCTACTCTTTTTCTTTTTAATGTTTTACTAGTGTATGTTTGCAATATATAATGAATACATTCACCATGAAGATCTGTGCTATGCACACATTACACCATAATTCTTTTCCTTTTCCCTCCTGCTGCCCTCTGTTTTCTCTCCATCCTTGGATCACCTTTCCATCATCAAAAAACATCTATTTTTTATTTTGCTCTTTAAATTACTTATACTTTGTTTTCTCATATAAAAGAAACATCAACATTAAACTTCTGTGTCGGATTTCACTTTGTATTATGGTCTCAAATGCTCCTGTTTTCCTACAAAAGACTAAAAAGTATCTTTTGTAGCTAGTACTCCACTGTGTATAAATAGGACATTTTCTTTAACTGTTCATCTGTTGATGGACATACAGTTTGTTTCTAATGCTAAGCTATTATGGATTTTCCTGGTATACACATGGGTATCATTGTATTACTATAATATGATGTCTTTAATTCTCTGGGGGTGGTACCAAGAAGGAGTGCAGCTGGTTTGAATAAATTTCTCTTTTCAGTTTTTTACAGAGTCTCCATACTGGTTTCCATATTGGTTGTACCTGTTTATATTGGATACCACAAATTCACAATATTTACATACTTCTGTAAGGGATGAATGGAGTCTTGGAATTTTTGTTATCACTCTTTCAAGATTTTTCCAGTAACCCATGATGGATTGACCATCCTCTCCCACCTACTAAGACTAAGACTAAGACCATTAAGACTAAGACTGCTAAGACTAAAGATGGTCCAGTGAAAAATCCTCCTTAGTTTATAATCACCACCGCCCTCTGAGTCATTCGATAATCCCCTCCTCAATCAATAAATTCCATACTTCTGGCTGCCTCATGGCCTTTTGTTCCTTATGAAACCCCAGAACCCTACTGTTGGACAACTGAAATAAACACTTCTCAGAAGTACAAATGGACAATAAGTATATAAAAAATGTTCAGCATCTTTGGCATTAGAAAAATGCATGTCAAAACAACGAGTTCATATCTTATTCCTGAATGAAAGTCTATCATTGAAAACTTAAAAAACTGGCGAGGCTGTGGAGACAGAGGGGACAGTTTTACATTATTCATGGAAATGTAAACTTATCAGAAGCCCCAGCAGTGAGCACCAATCTCCTGCAATGTTTTACAGACTGCAACAGAAAGGAGGAAGGAAGGACAGAGAAAGAAAGAGAGAGAGAGATTGCTTCTAGGTTTTGAAGTTACAGTAAGCATCCATGTACAATGGAAATACAAGGAGAGTTAAATACAGTTTAAAGGTGGACATGGTTTTGGAGCCTTTGAGCTCTTTCTCACAGACCACAATGAGATAGAGCTGATCATGTTCATTGAAATGTAATTAGATGCAGGAGATGATCTTCATGCTGCTATTGAATGTAAATGTTGTCAATTAATTGAGCTTTGCTCAGATGATGTGTTCACTAATTTTCATTCAATTAAATTCTTTCCTACGTCCCTATTTCATAAATGCTGCAGCAGTATTGTTGTGTTTGAACTTTTCTTGACCTGCTTGGGTTATGCTCGCTCTCGGACTTCTTAATCTATTTCTTTTGTGTAACCTCATTCCAATAAATCTACGAAATTTAATTGGTGTAAGAAAATTTCCATTTAGCAGGTGAGAAAGTTCAGAGAGCATGGAGCAAATGTAGTAATCTTCAAACTGAAGTTGAATAAACAAGAAAAATAAACGTTTAAAAACAAGAAAAAAATGTTTAAAACGATGACTTCTCAGAAATAAAATTAAGTACACAATAATAAAAATAATAAAAAACGATGTCATTGTAATGAGAAGACATGTTTAAGTATACATAGTTTTAGTCCAGAATAAAAAAGCAATGGGTCAATCTGGGGTGAGGAAGATGAATGGAGGGGTTGGGGCAGTGGCAGGGGTGGGGCTGGGAGGCAGAATGGGCTGGGAAAGCCACCTGTATTCCCCCGGGGTGTGTCAAAAACAGTAAAGATGTGGTCTGATGAAATACTGTGGGGATGACAGATGAGGTGGACAGAAGGAAGTGAAGTTCCGAAATTTCTAAAATAAACTTAAGGAAGCGGCAAGATGAGAATTGTGGTAAAACACTGAGTAACAACAGAAGGAATCAAGCCAAGCAAGAACTAGCTGGCAGCAGTCAGAGAAGCTTGATACTGAGTGGCTATAGAAAATGTCACTCATGCACAAGGG
>RJWT010056189.1:0-10061 GCA_004365215.1 Cuniculus paca
TTCTTGGACTGCCTACTTTGGGACAAGGTGCCCATTTTCCACGAGAAAAGGTTTTTACAAACAGTCCTGCACCAAGTCAAGGGCGGAGCTTGATGTCCTGCCCCCTGCCGCAGTCCCATCCTACAGGGTTAGGAAGTCCCTCTGAGGACGAGTGGAGAAGCTGTGACAACTCTAAGGGACACGTGGCTCCATTCCTGAGTCCACAGAAGCACACAGAGCTTAGTCCATGGCCCATGTTGAGCTCAGACCAGTCATGGGTGCTGTGCTCGGGTGTGTGTGGGGGTGCAGGCCTGGCCAACGAGGAAACCCACAGAACTGAGTCTGATGAGCTCGAAGAGGGCCAGTCCATGGCACCCAGAGAAAGTGAGGAACAAAGTTGCATAGGCATTTGCTTGGGGGTTGTAATGGTTGGTGCACTGTGTGAACTTAAGAAGTTTTGAAGCTTAACCAAGTAACTCAGTAGTTCTGCATCCTAGGGTGTAGAGGACATGCCCTAGAGCAGTTGTTTATGCTGTTTATTGTGCCAGTGTGGTAAGTTTAGAAGTTTAAGTGACTCAGCAGGGGGCCAGGGTCCTCATTTTGTAAACATCATGAGCCTGTGCAAGAAGAGGGCATAGAGATGTTGTGAGTACTACACCCGCCGTAACGTAGGTAGCCTGCATACAATAGAAGGGAGGAAAAGAAGTTTGTTTCCCTGCTTTTGCTGTTGTTGCTTTTTCTGTCTTCTGCTGCCTTGAATGGCTGCCCCTCAGCCATGCCACCCTGCCTTGGAGTCAGCTGATCATGGACCAAAACCTCTACAAACTGTCAGTTAAACTTTTCCTTCCTTCCTGTTGAGCATCGAATATTTTATCTCAGCAACAAGAGAAAAGTAGCCAAGACACGGGTGGAGGAGCTTTGGGAGGGAGAGGCACCTATGAAGGGGCTTCCATAGACCCTGATGATGGAAGAGAAAAGACACAATCATGGAACTCGGGGAAGAGGAAAAGCGGCATGGTAAACAATTCTTCTGCAAAGTCACAGAATAATGCAACCCACTTAGGAGGGAAGGGAGGGGAAGAGTGGCTCCTTATCCAGAAAGAAGGTCTAGAATCTGTAAGTTCCAGAGAAGCAGCATGGGCCACTGGCCAGCAGAGGCTGCTGATGCCCAGGAGGGGGTCTATGCCACACAAGGAGATGAACTGATTTCACTGTTAGCTGGCTTTTTGAGCGCCATTAAGCTCTTAAAATCATCACTGATCAAAACCCAGACTGGGCTCCAGGTGAGCAAGGTCCTGACTCCTCACTTGAACATGCTCTACAGACGTCACCTGCACACTCTGGATGGCCACTGCCATTGGGTGACACTGGCATCTCAGGCTGGAGGAAGGCAGGCGTTTGACCATCATGGTCCGACAGAGCTATGTATGAAGGGGCCATGCATATTACAATGGTCTTCGGAAAATAAAGTAGAAAGAAAACAATCTTTTATTTCACTCTTAAAAGCATGCAGAAAATAAAGAAGCTCCAAAGATGTTTGGGCCTCCCCTGCCTACCCAGTGGCCCTCGGACTCCTCCACACCTGAACTTGTGGCCACGTCTCCTGTCCCTTCCCTGCTGCTACCCGTGGGGCTCCCCTTCCTTCTCCACAGCGGCACAGTTGGGATGGCATCCGTGGAGGGCAACCCTTTGGGAAGGAACCAGGCAACTCCGGGAGGGACAGAGGTCACCTCCTGTACGGCCAGGCGAGCACCGGTCACAAGCATAAGCCACATAAGCTCGCACGGTGAATGGACAGGCAGCCGGCGACCAGTGGCTGAGGGTGGTAGTGGTGGTCCCTTGGCACCTCAGTTCCCAGGGGTGCCACCCACAGTCAGATACCAGTGACAGATGCGCTGTTCTCTGACCTCAGTCAACTGCGGGACCGCAGCCAGCAGGACGGGCTCTGCCCTGGCTTCCCTGTCCCTGTTTGGCCTCTGTGAGTCCCCTTTCTACCTCTTCTTGCATGACACTGCTCACAGGGCGCTCCAACAGCTTGCATCCCGGCCATGCCCAGGGGTGGGGCTTCGGTGTGTCTCTGCTGCCCTCCTGCCTTCTCAGCTGCTATGGACACATCTGTGCCTCCTGTCACCCTGCCCTACTCCTCTTAAACGAGGCCCCTGCCCACAGCCCACCCCGGGCCCTTCCTTCTCACGGTCCTTCCAGCTTATGAACAGGCTGGCTGTGGACCTGTCATTCTCAGTCTCGGCCCTTTGCCTCCCGAGACTACAAGGGGACCACAGCATCCAGGAGCCGTCCTGGCCCTCACCACAGCAAAGCTTAGTGTGAGGAGCTGTGGCCTCTTTAGACACGAGGGGCTGCACAGGAGCCTGAATCTTGGAATTCTCCAGAGGATACAGGCTGTGCCTGGGGCATCTGGAGTGACCAGGACACAGAGAGCCCTGGGAGTGACTGCAATTCAGTGGTTAGCTTGCTCTTCCCACAGTGTACTGTTCGCCAGCACTGATCCTATGATCAGACTTCCCCGAACAGCTGCACCACAGCTGGCTTCTGTGAGAAATGGGTGTCTCGATGCCCAGCTGGCCACAGAGCCATGGTGAACCGGACAGAGCAAGAGCCGGGTGAATGTGCCACCTGCTGGGCTCCAAGATGCCCCAGTATTTGCTGAGTTCTAAGGTGAGCATGTCCAGACCGTGCTGTGATGTGTGTCTAAGGAAAACTCCAAGTACCCCAGTGTGCAGTCCTGAAGGACGACGTTAAGTGAATGCTTCCAGAGACAGACAGGGCAGGAGCCTGACTGGAATGAGTTTCCCGGGGGTCCACTCTGTCTCCAAAGCTGGAGAAACATCTCTGCAGTTCTCCTGGGGCTGGAAACTGTCCCAGGGACCCAGACGCCACAGGAAAAGAATCCGCCAGTGAAACACCAGGAGCTGTGGCCTTCTTGCATCAGCAGCCCCGCCTGACACAGCCCTGCGGGGCGGGCCCGGCCGCTGCCTGCTCGGGCTTGCTCACCTGCTGGGCTAGTCTGCTACACCTGCTCATAGAAACCACTGGAAGCCCTTGGTCTTAGCAGAAGAGAAGTCAAGGAGGCATGCAGGGAAATCACCATGGGTCTGAGATTCTGGCTGGGGCTCCACAGTGGGCGTCACAGGTCCAGGCCCGGGAGCTGCCCTTGCCACCCCATCCTCACCCCACCACTGCCTGTCTCAAGCCTTGGTCCCCAGCATGGGCCCCGAGCCAGGGAGCTGTGCCCCAAACACACAGGAGGAGCCGCAGTGGGGTTCAGCACTGTCCAGCAAGGACACAGAGTAAAGTGGATGAAGCCAGGGCTCCCTCCTCTGAATGCACGGGCACACTTTATTTTACGTTTATTTATTTTACAGATGTCTATGCGACGCTTACTCTGGGCTAGGAGACTGACATAGATGTGACACAGCCTGACTCAGCCCCTTTAATACCTGTGCAGTGTCACCACACGTCTACACACATGCGCCCTGGTGTACACACTTGCATATGTGTGGGTCTGCACACACATCTGTGCACATCTTACTGGGCAGGTTGCCTTGGATGCCTGGGGATTGTTGACTGAATCGATGAATGAGCACAGAGGCCACAGGAGAAAGTGATGATGCTCCCAATGCAAAAGGATGCACAGGGAGTCAGCTTTTGGTGGCTGACAGCTTCTGACAGCGCCTGCCCTTCCTGGCCCTCGGTTCTTGGTCAGCCTTTGTGCAAGGGCGCTGAGGTCAGAGAGGAGGGCCTGGCCCCAGACTTCCTGTCACCCTGAGAGTCAGTGGCTGCTGCTGCCCCCTCCTCTCTGTGTAGCTCCAGGTGGATTTCCACCCTCCCCACCCAGAGGAGGGCGCCTCGGGCCTTCTGGCAATGTCCCCCTTATTTCTGAATCTCAGAAGGAACAGCTTAGCACCTCCAAGCTGGGTCTCTAGGCAGCAGGGAAGTCACTTTCCAGCCCTGTTTTCACAGCAATTTCAAACAGATCTTATGTCTCCTTCTCGGTAGTAGCAGAGACGGACAGCAACACACAGACACATGTGCGTGCACACACACACACACACTCCCCTCCTGGCCTTATTTTCCATGTAAGAAAACTGAGAAGTGTGCAGGACTTTAGAGGTAAAGATTTTTTTGGTACCTGAGATTGAACTCACAACCTTGTGCTTGCCAAGCAGGCATTTGTGCTGCTGAGCTATATCCCCAGCATGTGTGCAGGACTTTAAAACACTTCAGTTAGCCAAGTCCTCAGGGATGAGAGCTTGAGAAGTTTTGCAGTTGGCTGGGATTCACTGGTGCAAGCAGCATGGTGAGCCCTTACCCGGAGCAATACCGTACATAGACATCTAACACACACATGCACAGGGCGCACACCTCACACCACGCACACGGTCAAGTACACTATGCATACCTCCTGCATACTCATTCACACACGTTTGTGTCCCCATGCTATACAGATGCACATACATGTGCACACACACCATACCCCAACACCCACGTGCAAACACACATGGAAGTCTTGGTGCGCAGCACGAAGCCTGCCCACCCGCTGGTGCCAAGCACGAACGGCACTGCATCTGGAGGCGTCCTGCTCCCTTGATGGCTCTGCCAAGGCTCTGGCAGCTGGACAACGAGGACTGACAGGAGAAGTGAACGTGAACATCGATCATGAAAGGGAGCCCACGTCGCCAGCTGGCCTTTACAAGAGGACGGAAGAGTGGTGTGGTACCAGGCAGAGACCTAACAGAGACCCGTGCCGGGAAAAGGTGTGTGGTTAGCCCCGGTGTGGGCGGTCCAAGGCAGGGGTGTCCACCCATGAGACACCAACCGTTCTGACTCTTAGGAAAAGCACTCTTGCAGCCGACAGGCCATCAGACTTTCACTGCACGGCCGGCCAGCGGTGCTTGAAATGTTAATTGGTCTTTCAAAGAATTTACTGCCACTTCCCTCGTGTACACTTGTTGGACACAGCCATAATTTTAGCATTTTAAAGGTAATTTTTAACGTGGCAAACTGGGTGGTCTTTGCGAAAACCTGCGGTTGTTCCCACGTGGGAGTGATAATGGCCACATCTCCCCGCGTTGCTTGGCAAAGCTCGCGGCTCACGTGCGCCTGCTATTCGAGGAAGCGGTCCAGGCCCCTCCAAGGGTGCAGGTGCCCTCTCGTCTCAGATCGGCTGAGGTGGGGGTGGGGTGTTGATCAATGGAGCTGCAACCTGGCAGGGTCTGGAAACGCTGTCATCGACCCCATGTGCTATCTGCATATTTGCATCCTTGTCACACAAACTTGGCTTTATCTAGCACGTGTATTTGCCAAGTTCCAGGCCCCCAGCAGCAGGCCCCTTCTCCACATTTAAGAAGCAAGTGTCACAAAGCACACAGGAGTCTGCCTCCTCAGCAGCGGACAGTCAGGTGACCTGCACACATGCGGCAGGCTGCGAGTGGCTTTTAGCTCAGGGTCCAAGTCTAGCTCGCTCTCCAACCTTCTGCTCCCCCGTGATCCCAAGGCAGGTCCGCTGACCCTGTGGGAGGAGGTGGAAGTGGGGCTGGGGCACAGCAATTCAGCCCTATGTGTCACTTGCTATGTCCCATTGCAGATGCAGGTCGCTCCCCTGTCATTCCACAGGGAGATTCTGTAGCCACCATCATGAGGAGTGTTTCCTTGCAAAGATCCTGCGATGTCCTTGGATGCTCTGGGCTCCCAGCACAGACTGCTCCGGAGCTGCATGCAGAATTCACAGGCTCACTCTGGGCAAGTGAATGGACAGGAAGCGGCTCTTACTGAGCTGGTGATGGGTGAAGCGGACAGTTCTCTGTCGCTGGACTTCCTGGGCACTGGAGGGCATTTGCAGATCCCAGTCTCCACCTGCAGAATGGCAGTACCACTCACCCCTGGGGTGACAGCCACACACACCTCCAGGCACTGGGTGAGAACCAAGGATCTAGAGACCAGCATGGCCTGCTGAGCCACCTACCCATGATGCAGTTCTGCCAGGGGCCACCTGCAGAGGCTGCAGGCATGGGCTGGCCTTACTCAGGACCCAGAAGAGGCTGCAGAGTCATGCTCCTTCAGCTCTGTGGAAAGAGCGCCCTGGCTGACGAGAGGTGGAACCCAGGCTGACATTCAGGGGCTGCTCCAGAATCCCTGGGAGTGCAGCTCACAGAGACGTGGTTCTGGGAGCAGCCTGGCCAGCCTTTTCACCCGCCTCCTCTTCCCCCACGGTAGGCTGAGGATAAGGAAAGTCGGGTCGGCAAAATCAACGTTCTGCTTAGCAGGGCCAATCTGTACCTGCACACTCACCTGCGGCCACCCCTGCGCGGAGCACGGCGGAGGCCTCCAGGTGCCGCTGCCTGGCTATGCCACACCCTGCTTCAGTCTCGGCCTTTGTCTCAGACACAGGGAGCAGAGGTGTCATCTGCTTCGTTGCTGTCGATTTTTAAAAATTTTATAACTAGGTTAAAAAGCAAAATAGTGCTTGCCTTGGCAATACTGTAAGTGACAAATGAATCCTATTAAGGTTGTGAAGCTAGCAGATCTAAGTGACATTAGTGACTTCAGACACATTTTTACCAGTCAAAAGAATGCTGCCGTCTAAACTTTTATGGACTAAAGAAGCCATCGCTTTTCTAAGTTGCGGGAATAGAAGCATCTTTGTGGTCACGTCAAACACATGCAGAGGGCCAGTGTGTGCTCCAGCCTTCGTCTTGTGTGACATGCAGACACCTTACTGACCAGCCTTACAATGCTAGGGTTTTTATTAAAAGAAGACAAACCCATTTCTAGATTTCCTGCTTATAAATATTCCCTGTATTTTTATGCTTGCTTTCTGAGCTAGTTAGGGCTTTTTTCTTTCTTATGCCAACACAAAAAAATTCCCCTCTATTGTGCAAAATGATTCTTGTTCATGAAAGGGGTTGTTACTTTCATTATCAAAGAGAGCTCTAATATTCGAGAGCTTCATAACCCAGGCCATATCTACAAGGGTGGCTCTACTGCAAATTAAAGCCATGAAATAATTAACTTCACACTGCTCCAACTGGCAAATACGTGTGAAGTCTGAACTCCTACCTGCTGGGGTCCCCACAGAGGGCAGGACCCCTTACACACTGCAGTGGGCAAGATCTGGGGAGAATTGCTGGGGAGCAAATCAGGAACTGTGTGAAAGCTGGAAAGGCAACTGCCTTTTGGATCAGCAAGTGCAAGCAACCACTTTAGAGAATCGTGATCACATGGGCCTGGCGACACACGCAGTGTCACTGCTGCCGCACTGTTTGTAACAGCTGGGAAAATGACAACCACCTCCCTGATTCAGGACGGCGTGGGTTCTGAAGCACTGACAACCACATCCAGTCACAACATCTCAACCCAACACGGTTTCCTCCCAGCTCAGGCAGACTCTGGGCCCAGTGCCTGTCCAGACCAGCTCTGCCCGGGCAGTGGGCTCAGCAGCCTCAGGGGCTTTGATCTTCGGGGTTTCTATACAATGCGGGGGTCCTGTGATGATATCACACGGGCTGTAAAATGTTTCAGCATTTGGGGACAGGTGCCATTTCCCTTGCCCTTCACTGCCAAACCAAGCTCGGTGGTCACACCTAACTTCAACAGGCAACAGTGAGGGTCCTTCAAGGGCCCTGGAGAAGGGCGGAGGAGACACTCGTGAGACACGGCAAGGGCCCCCACAACCCAGAGTCCTTCTGTGGGCGAGGAACATGTGACACACCCTGATGGGCAGCTGCTGAAACGAAGTAGATAACACGGACCCATGAGACTCAGACACAGCACTGAACACAAGAACCCCAGCTGAGGAATGAAACGATCTGATACCATTTACGAGTTTTAACAAAATCTGCACAAAAATCCAGCACGCTTCTGTGTACACACAGCTTAACAAAAGTGCAAGGGACGGATGGGGGGGCCACATGGAAGGAAGGGGGAGGCAGAGGACGGCATTGGGCGGATGATGGTCTCACTTCTTTTATAGATCTGAGCTCACGCAACCAAATAGCAACATCTGTTAATTCTGGACGGTGGACACTCCGGTGTTTGTTGTTTCACTGTGCTCTCAGAGCTCTGTGGAATCTTTTTTAAAGATATGAAATTAACCATCATGCTTGCTAAAATCAATGCACCCCACATGGTAACACAAAGATAAGGCAGAGAGTGCTGGCCGCTCTTGGTGACCCCGAGAGGGGCCCCACCCATTTGGAGATGAGGTCTCTGCATCAGAGTTTTCAAACTCTGGAACCATGTGCTACAGATGAACCCACATGCATAGCGTACCCACTCCAGTAGTAGCACAGATGATGGTGAATTCTAATTTTGATTAATACTCAGTAAATACATTTGGGATTCATGAGCACTGGGATATTTAACTATTTTTTGGAGAGGGAGGAAAGACATTAGCAGTTCCCTTCTGTACCTTTCCAGGCACACGGGTAAGCTGGCAGCTAATGAGCTATTTTAGTCAGCGATGGGGAATCTTCAAATTTTCTTCCCACCCATTCTTCTGTCCTTGACAGATTGTGCCGAAAAGGGTTGAGTTCCAGGGGATGCTCTCAGCATGACATTCAAGGGTGCCCTGGGCTTCCGGAGCTGGGGAAGGCGGGAAGTTTCTAGCCTGATGGCCTCCTGACCACAGCCCCAACAGAGCCACTGGGGCTCGCTGTGGCCACTGAGAGGCCACAGAGTTTCCAGGCAAGGCCTGTGGGGTGTGCCAAAGGTGTGAGAACGCCTGATGCTGCCTTCACTCTAACCCGGCATCCTGTTTCGCCACATGAATTTTATCAAAATTCTAGAAAACAGGCAGATTTATCAAAAGCGAGAGTTGTTTTGAACTATCATTGCTCACCAGTGGTGGGTTTAGAACATCTTCACTGGGATAGGAGGCCCCCCACCTGGTTGTTCCTGTCTGCACCCACAGCATTTTGCAGGGTGTGGACAACATTGCTGCTCAAGAGTTTATGGACTGATCCAAAGCCCTAAGTACAGAGGCTGAAATATGTGACGGAAAGCACTGTGGCTCATCTCTGTGGGCCCGGTGAGTAGGGTTTCCAGGAACTGGACAGTGAAATCTGGGGACTGTGCACTCCTATAATCTGCAGACTCCCACTTCGGGCATGGCTCTGTGTGACCTCACAAATACTCATCCACCTTGTTCCCACTCCTGGAGCACAAGCTCCAGGTTACCCGGTACATCTGTGGCTGGATCGTGTGTGTCTTTTCATGTATCTTTTGCTTTCAATAGAGACAATTCACGCATTGTGCTGCTGCACACAAGATCTTCCCAACTGCAGCTTCTCAAAGGAATAATAAATAATAGGTTGCCAAGTGATTATCTGGCCATCAAGTGTCTCGAGTGTCCACTTGTGTGTGGCCCTGTTTTAGATGCCAGAGTGTGGCAGGGCCAGAGGCCTGGCCATGGGATGACTCTTCTTCAGCACTGTACGCCTGCCCTCCCTCCAAACACACGTCCCACCTGACTGCTGACCAGGGTGTCCAACCTCCTCCCCCAGGCTGATGCTACTCCAGATGGGGGGGCAGCAGTGACAAAAAAGGAAGCAGGAAGCTGAGAGTGGAGAGGGGTTGTGCACATCCTGGATATTCACCAAGCAAAGCTCGCAGGCATGCTCTGTTCCCCTGGGTGCCACAGCCTCGCCCTCCAAGGCCTCCAGACGAGGCATGACCACGTGACCGGTTCCAGCCACCAAGGTGTGTGCAGATGGGATGCCACTTAAAAGGACCCCTCAGCTCTGCTCCCTGTTGTCCTCACAGTGATAATGACACTTGTGACACGAGAGCCCAGAGTCAGCTGGTGGCCAGCAAGTGCCCAGAGCAGTCTCCGCTGTGATGGCTGAGCTATCGAACAGCTCATGAGCTCAACTTCCACTCAAATTCATTATGTTAAAGTCTTAACCCCAGGACCTCGGGAAGCGACTGTATTTGGAGATAGGATCCTTGAAGAAGTGAGGTAAATTGAAGTCACTGGGACAGGCCTGACTCTACTCAGACTGCTGTCCTTAGAAGAAGAGATTAGGACACCCACACACACACACACGCACACACGCACGGAAGTG
>RJWT010056190.1:0-10081 GCA_004365215.1 Cuniculus paca
TGATAGAATGATATAATCCATTTAACCCAGGGGCTCTGGGAAGGCCAGGGAAGAGGACGGATGAGTGAGCCACAGCCAGACCCAAGCCAAGCAGAGGTGTCATGATGGTCCCAGGGAAGAGGCTGGCAGAGCGATCTAGTGGGCCACACCTACTTCCATTGATCTCTGTCACTCACCTATGTGACCTTGGGATGACCACCTGCCCTGTCTGGGCCACATCAGCTTTAGGTTACAAATGAAAACAGCAGTCCCTTATTCCTGGCCTGCCCTCTGAGTCAACCTGTGCCCTTGGTGCAGGGTAATGTCTGCCTGTGGCCAGAGCTGCCGAAGAGTAGAAATCCCCACCCTGAACTCTTGTTGAAATTTAGAATTGATAATAACCTTCAAGGACACTTAACCGCTGATAACAACAGAGCAGGACAGTCCCATTCTACTCTGTCCTGGGAGTGACAGCTGATGTGCTAGGTGATGACCCAAGGACAGTCGCATCCAGGCCATCCTTTCATCACTGCCCACATCAGTAATGCCAGTCTCTGCCTGCCCAGCACTCTAAAGCACATAAAGGCAGGACGGCTGTGCAAGCCTGAAGCCACAGATGAGGAAACTGAGGCTCTCGATGAGTTCATTAAGGAAATGAGACAGATGTCCCCTCAGGACTCAGCCAGTTTCCCATGAAAATGTTACCAGTTCATTAACTAGAAAGGGTAACAGCGATCCCCCAGTAATACCTCTTTGAGATTTGTTTGCAACATGAACACCCAGCTGGGGTCCTAATTCATTTTAGCAAGTGGCATCCAATGCACTTGTCTCTGTGATCTCAAATTGGATAATCCCTGCTCTGATGGTTTCCTGTTGGCCAGGTGACACCTGCACTCCCCAGCAGCCCCTCCCCTGACCTTCACTGAGCCCAAGGTGGGGCTGGTGTCCCTCCCCATATGTTACCCCAGCATCTCCCGTGTCTGCCCAAGGCCGACCACACCCTCGGCCTAGAACCTGGCCCATTCCACCACTTTACATGCTCTTTCCCCCCTGCCCCAGCATGCAGCTCGTCCAACATAGAAGAGCCCTGCCCAGCTGGCAAGAGGGCGATCAATACTCTCTTCTCTGACCAATGATCAAATTTTTTCTATGACTTTATTTTCAGGCAGAAACTGTCACTAAGCCTAGTGTTCCCTTAGGAATGGGTCCTATGCCACTTGAAGGAGGGTTTGGGGTAGTCCGGATACCAGTATGATACAAGGCAGGGCGCAGCCATGTCGTCCCCCAGGTGCTAAGGACAAAAGGCAGAACCGTAGGTGTTTCCGTGAACATCAGCGGACACTCAGCTTCCGTGTCGGCAATGGGGTGGAAAGCCACACAGCTCTCACCCTGTGGGACCCCATTTAATTAAAGCTGAGCGTTTAGGAGTCAGAGGAACTGGCAGGCAAGCTGTGATTTGGGGCGGCTCCCCTCTACCAGACGAGGGCATCTGAGCTCTGCTTTGAGGGACAGGCAGGAGGCGGGGGGCACAGGTATTCCAGGGGAAGGTGGGGTGGGAGCAAGGGGAGCTCGGGGAAAGGAAACTGTTCTGCAAGTAACCAAGGGAAGGGGATGCGAATTCAGATAACCACATGAGCTCTGCGCCTGCGGAAAGCAGGAGCCACTGAAGACGCACAGCAGGGCTGAGTTCTCCTGAGACCAATCTGATGGCAAAGGAGCAGGTGGATGAGGGCGACAGGACAGAAAGATGACAGGAAGGGGCTGCTGCCATGGCCCAGGCAAGAGGGAGCTCCTGGGCCCACTCTCTTTCCCATTTATCAGCTGTGCGGCCTTGGATCGATTACTTAACCTTTCTGAGCTTTCGTCTCCTCTTGGGTTGAAAAGAGACTCTAACAACAGGGCTGTCATGAGGATTAAACCTGATAATGCATGAGAAGCATTTGGCAGGGTGCCTGGCACACAGTAAATGCTCAATAAATGTTTGCTTAGAAAAACAAAAAGGCAAAGGCTAACTTCGAGAGTCCCCTCCTTCCCCGAGTCCCCCCAATCAATAAAAGCAGCCCTTTTATCTAAATCCCCAGGACCAAAGGGAAACCAAACACAGCAGCTGCACGTTTGCCTCCCAAGACCTGCGCCCCGCCCGCACAGCGTCTCTGGCTGGGGGGCCCACCGCGGCTGCTGTGGCTGAGGAGAGAATGCCGGCGGGCGCAGTGACCTGGCCATGAACCTTCCCCCAGCATCCAAATGCGCACAAAAGCATTTCTTCTGCCTCAGCAACGCGGCACCACCCAGCCCTGCGCCCCCTGCCCCACTGGGACCCCACGGAATCAAGCCGATCCAGGCAGAATCACACACCTGCCCGAGTCTTGCTGCCTGTGACCCACACTGGGGATGGGAGACAAATTTAAGGAAAAATGTGTTATTCATATTCATGACTCTGGTGGTATTTTTGCACTTAGCACTGAGTTCCTGCAGTGAAAGGGGAAATTCAATCCAGTGTAAAATGTGCTTGGTAGAAGAGAGGGTAACACAAGCTCTTGAAATCCTGAGAACTTCTTGTTGGTCTTTTCACAAGAAAATTATGGGATCTTTCAGGTGGGTCAAGAGGTTGGAAGGCACATAGTCTGCAAAATTAGGGGGGAAATAGATCAGACCAGATACTTGGAGACTGCAGAGGAAATTCCCACTGGCTGCTTGTCGGATGGAAATGTGGTAGTAGCCTGCTCCCTGGAGTAGTCCTCAGCCGCTCCTGTGCCAGGAGAGCTTGCTGGCAAGATGCCACTTCAGATCTGACAAAAGGGGGACTGTTTTCTTGATCATCTCTAGATCACAGTTGATTTCATGCCATGACATGCAGAAGCATCATGGTTTGGTGGGGTCAGTCAGATCCCAGGCTTGAATCCTATTTTATAACTTCAGAGCCTTCAGCCTGACCTTCAGCTACAGGTAAAAAATGGAGATGATGTAAACTGCAAACGAGGACTACTGTGAAAGGAAAATCAAATATGTTTCATGTAAGGCATAAGCCCTATACCTGGCATAGCACTAGCACGCCATAAATATATGTCCTTTTCTCTCAATGAGTATCACTTTAAGAATACAGCACGTCTCCCCTACTTGCACTCCCAAAGCGAGCCAGTGGATCAATTATCCAGATAAGGCAAAATAATTTTTTAAATGACTATCACCAGATAATTGAAATAACAGGGACTTTTTCCCCATGGAAATTATCTAAATCAGCTTCAATTTCTTGTGGGTGCAACAGAAACAGATGGATAAACTAGGGGCCTACCGAGATGAAAAACTAAGCCCCTGGTCATATTTCCAAAAGATGGAAGGACACCCTTGCCTTTACAGAGAGTGGGATAAAAAGACAAGTGTCTGCCTCGCTATAATTGTTAGGCACAGAGAACCACATTAAAGAGGATTCCTGCAAAGCTACAAACTCCTATTTAAATGATAGGAATGAAGATCATGAATGTGACTTTGGCGTTTAATTCTACTTTTAAAAAAGCAAACCTTTAAAAACTGATTTATATATTTGGCTTGTAACCCAATGCATCTATATTCAGACTGGGGAAATAAAAAATCAGAATTTCAAATTATACAATGATTCTAATAACTTAGTAAAACTTTCTGTTGGCTGGGGATTTAGCTCAGTGGCATAAGTACCTGCCTGGCAAGTGCAAGGTTATGAGTTCGATCCCCAGTGCCTCAAAAAAAAAAAAAAAAACAACTTTCTGTTGACAGAAGGTGTTGGCTGGTGTCTTTTCACTTTCAAAGGTAAAGTAAAATGCCCCCAATGTGAGTATACAGATTGAATGTCAACAAATACATGTGTGTAACCCAGTGCAGTCAAGAGCGAGAACATTTCTATCATTCTATCACCAAAGTTTTCTTTGCAAGTAAATTTTCCACTACCAGACAAGTTTTCCTTGTTCTAAAACAATATATAAGTGGACTCAGGTAATACATATTCTTCCTTTATTCAGCATACTTTTGAGATTTGTCTGTGATGCTGCATATATTGGTAATTTATTGTTTTTTATTGCCAAGTAGTATTTCATTGTATGAATATGCCACAACTTGTCTATTCATTCACTTACTGATGAACATTTGGGTTGTTTCTAGTGTGGGGCTCTTATGAATGAAGCTGCTATGAATATTCATATAAAAATCTTTTGGTGGATATATGTTTCCATTTCTCTTGAATAAATACCTAGGAATGGAATATGGCAAGTATGTGTTTAACTTTGAAAGAAACTGCCAACTCGTTTCCCAGAGGGGCTGCCCAATTTTACACTTCAACCAACAAAATATGACAGTACCAGTTACTCTACATTCTCACCGGCACTTGGAATTGTCTGTTTTTGCTTTATTTTTTATATTTGAAATATATTCTTATTTCAGCAATTTATTGAGGTATAAATTACAGGCAGTGACATTCACTTGTTTTACAGACACAACTTAACTTTGGTAGTTGTATATACAGCAGTTGTATAACCATAACCACAATCAAGATACCAATGTGTAATCCACACATCTATCACTCAAAAATGTTACCTTGAATTTCTCTGCAGCTGAACCCCTCCCCTGAGCCCTGCCCCTCAAGCACCATAGACCTGCCTTTTGTAACTATAGTTTTGCTTTTCTCAGAATTTCACATTAATGAAATCATATAATGTGTAGTTTTCTTCACTTAAAGTTTTTTTTGACATTCATCCATTTTGTTGTGTGGATGAATATTTCAATCTTCATTATTACCAACCAGTATTCCGTTAAATAGATATACTATGATTTGTTTATCTACTCCTCAGTTGACAATCACTGGGTTGTTTACAGATTAGCGTTATTCTGAATAAACGTTTCTAAGACTGTTCATGTACATGTCTTTTTTTTTTTTTAGTATGGGGGATTGTATAGCCATGTTTTTCATTTTTCTTGGGTAAATAACAAGGAATGTAATGGCTAGGTATATTAGAAGCATGCTTAAATTTATAAAACACAGCTGACAAAAATAAAACAAACACAAACTTTTTCAAAGTGGCTATATAGTTTTGTATTCCCACTCAATGCATTCATTGTTATGGTTTTAACTGTATCTTTTGATGAGCAAGAAGCTTCAATTTTTCTTAAATCTAATTTATTTTTTAATCTAATTTATAAATTTTTATGACTAGTGACTTATATCCAAAGAAATCTTTGCCTATTCTAATGTTGCAAAGATTTTTTTCCCCCTATCTTTTTTTCTATTTTCTTTATGGTACTGGGGATTGAACCCCAGGCCTTTGCTCTGAGCTATGTCTCCAGCCCTTTTCTATTGTTTATATTGAGCCAGGGTCTAAGTCACTAAATTTCCCTGACTGGGCTCAAACTGGCCAATCCTACTGTCTCAGTTTCCCAAAGTGGTGGGATGACGAGTATGTGCCACCACAGCCTGCCTTTTTGTATCTATTCTTCTGGATGGCTTAAATTTGGGTTTTACATTTAAATCCATGATTTTTTTAAAATTGTAATTTTTGTGAATTGACCTTATATGCTTTGAATTTGCTTAGCTCTACTGGTTTTTCCTTGGTTCCTCCAACTTCCTAGGAAATTTTTAGTTTTAATTTTTATGCATGATGTAAAACAGTAGATCATGGTGCCTTTTCTCTTTCACAAAGTCAGTTGTTCCAGTAAAAATTGTTGGAGAAAATATTCATTCCCTTATAACCTTTATTAAAACTCAATGGACTGAATATATTGATCTGTTTCTAGATCCTTTATCCTGTTTTGATTTACATGTCTGTTAGTATGCCAACATCACTCTAGAAATCACTATACATTTATGTAAGTTTTGAAACTGGCAGTTTATATTCCCCAACTTTGTTCTTTTTTTTTTTTTTTCCAAGATTCCTTTGAATATTCTAGGACTTTTATGTTCCCATATCTACAAGAAACTAAACTACATGACAGATTTGGATTGCACTGAATCTTTAGATAAATTTAGCAAGAATTGGTACCTTAACTATATTGATCATTCCAAGCCACAAGTAGAGTAGTCCTCTCAGTGTCTCTTATTGAAGTCTTCTTTGTCTCTTTAATGCTATACAGCTTTCAGTGTAGAGGTCTTGCACATATTCTGCCAAATTTATCCTTTATATAGTTTTTGGTTTTTTATGTTACTTGTACATGCAATTGTCTATTGAATTGTTCTTGCTTGCTGCTAGTATGTAGACAAACTGATGTTTGTGAATTGACCTTTTATTTTCTGTATTTGCTAAACTCATGTATTAATGATACTAACTTTTTCATAGATTTCTTAAGATTTCTAACGGCGTGATCTGTATAGTTCATAGACAAAAACAGTTCTCATTCTCCTTTTCCTGTCTGTGTATGCCTCAGTTTTATTTGAATTATTGTACGGGCTAGGATCTCTAGTTCAATACTGGATAGAAGTGATGAGAGTGGACATCCTTATGTTATTTCTAACCTTAGGATGTTTAATTAGAAATGAGGTAAGTCATAGTATTTTTACAGATCCCCTTTATCAGATCGAGGAAGTCTCTCTGTTCCTTATTGAGAGCTTTTATTATGAGGGTGGGTATCCAATTTTGGAAAATGCTTTTTTTTATCTTTGAGATAATATTTTTTTCTCTTTAGTTCTGTTAAATGTGAGCTATATTGACTTTCAAATATTAAACCAACTTTGCATTCCTTAAATAAAATACTGCTGGATCATGATATATTCTCTTTTTTATACACTGTTAGATTTGATTTCATAAAGTTATAGTAAGGATTTTTGTGTCTACATTTATGAGAGATATTGATCTTTAATCTTCTTGTATCTTTGTCTGGCTTTAGTATCAGGTGATGCTATCCTCATAAATTATTTGAGAAGAGTATCTTCTTTATTTTCTAAATGAGCTAAAGATTTTCATAACTTATTCCCTAAATGCTTGATAGAACTCACCAGTGAAATCATCTGGGAGTTTTCTTTCTGCAGTAGATCTGTGCTAACATATTTATTTATGGATAGCCCCAAATTTAATGCTGGTTTGACATAATAATTCTTCAGCTTTGTACTTATGTCAGTCAGCTTTGTATTACTATAACAAATAACAAACGAATCAATTTAAAAAGACAAAAGGCTTGTTTTGGCTCCAAGTTTCAGAGGCTTCTATCCATGGTTGCTTGGCCCCACTCCATTTGGGCTTTTCGTGAGGTAGTATATCACAGCAGGAGTATATGGTAGAGGTAAATGATCACTCTCATGGCAGCCAAGAAACAAAGAGAGGAGGGAGCTAGCATCCCTATGTCCTCACTCCAGGATATGTACCCACGGACCTAACTTCCCCTAATTATGCCCTATCTCTTAAAGGTTCCACCACTTCCCAAGAGGGCCACAGGTGAGCAACCAAACCTTTAATACATGGACCTTCAGAAGATGTTTCAGATTCAAATTATAGCAACAATGTTGCAAGATCAATATTAATTCAGCAGAAACCATACATCAAATGTTGAATGGTGATCTCTTCTTGTCTAGCAATATGCAGTGTAATACTCTCACTACTCCAGGCAGTAGCAATGAGCCGCAGCTTTGAGGCAGCCACGCGATCACCAAGATAAACAATCCACACTCCAGTGTAGGGTGCTGCCAACATTTTTTGGATGCAAGCATGCAGTAAGTGACATGAGACACTCAATGCCTTATCACAGAATAGGCCTTGTGTCAGATGGTTTTGTCCAGCTGTAAACTAACATGTTTTGCACACATTTAACATAGGCTAAGTTACCACATTTGGCAGGTTAGATGTATTAAATACATCTTGGACTTACATTTCAACTTACAATGGATTTATCAGGACAAGCTACCATCAAATGTCAAGGAGCATCCACATCACGACAGGCACAGTGCGATTCAGATCCAATAATGAGTTATTGGATGCACACCAAAAACATGATCCATGAAAGAAGAATTCAGGAAGTTAAACTTTTCTTAAACCCAAAAACTTTTATTCTGCAACAAGATTCTGTTAACAGAATGAAAAAATAAGCACGAGAGGGGGGAAAAATACAGCAGTCCCGCATGGGGCTATGTCCCTCAGTGGATGCCTGAAACCATGGATAATGCCATACGTATATAATTTTTAAAAAACCAAATATATATGTTTTTATCCTATAAATACTTACAATAAAGATAACTTATAAATTAGGCTCAGTAAGAGATTAACAATATTAGCTAATAACAAAATAATTATAGCAATATACTATAAAGTCATTTGAGTATGTTCTTTCTCAAAATATTCTGCATCCTGTATCTTAGTAACCTCAGTATACAATCTTTTTCTTCCTTTATTAAGTTGAAACCTATCATCTTTTCAACTAAAGGAAACACTTTATAGCTTCTCTTTGGCATGTCTGAGTTGCCAGCATTAGTACTTTTCACCTTGGGGTCATTACAAAGTAAAACAAGGGTGAAGCACAATATATAATAATAGTCAGTCTGATAACAGGTGACTACTAAGCCATAGACATGTGGGTAACATATACATTATGGATACACTGAACAAAAGGACACTTCATATACTGGCAGGGACACAGTGGAATGTCTCAAGATTTCACTATAATACTCAGAATGGCATGCGACTTAAAAATCTATGAATTGCTTATCTCTGAAATTTTCTGTTTCTTTTTCTTTTTTTCTTTTTTTTTTTTTTGTGGCACCGGGGATTGAACTCACAACCTCGTGCTTGCCAGGCAGGCGCTTAGGTCGCTGAGCTAGATCCCCAGCCCTTTATCTCTGAAATTTTCTATTTAATATTTTGTACCATGGTTGACCACAGGTAACTGAAACTACAGAAAGTAAAGCAGATAAGGGGGGAGTATTGAATTTGCAAAGCACATATCTGATACAGGACTCACACAAAAAAACCCTCGAAACTCAACAAGAAACCAACCAACCTACTTTTTAAAAATGAGTAAAAGGTCTGGATATGAGTAAAAGGTCTGACCAAAGAAGATACCCAAATGACAAGCATTTGAAAGGATACCCCATATCATGTCATTAGAAATACATTTTTACCACACATTTCATTATACTCATAATAATGAGCATAATACAAATGCAAGAAATACATCTTTCATAAAACCATACTTTTACCAATGCTACATCCTCTGTAATATTACCTTCTTGATACTATTTTTAAAAACAGAGAAGTATGCAATACCTGTCATTTGTTCTAGAAATGGGTTCTATTTAGGGTTGGTGTTTAAGAAAGTAAGTATCTCAGTAATTCATTTTGGTGGAATAGCCATTTCCTAACATGAAATTCTTATTGTTTATGGTTATCATTATGCTGATCATAATGATATTAATGAAAAGAAATACCTACTCAAGTTCAGCTGGGCAACTAGGAAAAAACACCGTTTCAAAAAAAAGAACTTTTTGGGGGCTGGGGAGATAACTCAGGGGCACAAGCGCCTGCCTGGCAAGGGCAAGGTCCTGAGTTCAATTCCTGATACAAAAAATAAATAATTAAAAGAACTTTTAAGGGCTGGGGATGGAGGGAGAGAGAAAGAGGGAAGAAGACAAAGAACAAGAAAATGAGAGGCAGAAGGAAGAAGCAGAAGGGAGGGAAGGAAATATATCCAGGTTTCTTGGTATTTTGATATGATTAGTCCAAATTCCTTGAAGTGTGTAAGGTAGATATAATGCCCATTTTACAGATGAGGAAACTGTGTGCTACTCTAACAAAATATCAGAGTCAGGTAAAATGACAGAAATTATTTTCTTATGTTCTGGAAGCTGGAAAATCTGAGAGTATTCTGGTGAGGGCTCTCTTCCTGGCTTTCAGACAGCCTGCTTCTTGCTATGTGTCCTTCACACTGCCCAGAGAGGGAGGAGAGGGAGAATGTATTCTGCATCTCTTCTTGTAAGGCTGCTCCTTAGTCCATCATGAGGGGCCCTGCTCTTGACCTTTGCTAAACCTAACTATCTCCCAAAGGCACCACTTCCCACCACCATCGCGCTGAAACCCAGGGCTTCGTACAAATTGGGGTACACGCTGAGGTTCAGCAGAGTCAATTCGGTCTATTAAGCAGTAGCGGCCGTATTAACTCA
>RJWT010056191.1:0-10053 GCA_004365215.1 Cuniculus paca
ATGTATAGCATTGTTTTTGATAGGGATAAATACATAAAACCAATCTGACTAGATGTTCTTTCCAAGTAACCCAACCAAAAGAAAGATGTCTTCTGTTAGCTATTTTTGGAAGAGTTGCTCATTTAAATTACTTGGCAATCAGCATGTAACTGTCAATTATGGGGTGCTACCACCTAACCCATTTTACATAGCTTCTTATAGATGATTTATATGTTACATGAAAAAAGAGACTGAAGAGCATTAATCAATATAAAAAGCCTAACATCAAATATCACTAAAGATAAATTTGATTTTTTATGATTATCTGCACCTCTTACAAAAAAATACCTTTTTTCCCTTTTGCCTTTTTCTTTGTTATATAAACTCAGTTCTTAAAGCCTCTAGTCGCATTAATTTTGCATTGAGGTCAATCAAAGATCATATGCAAATATTAAATATTGCACAGGCATCATAAATAAATTTAGCATTTCATTTGGAGTAGTTCCTGCTGCCATAAGTTTCCCAGGATGTTTATAGCTCAGCATATTTATATTGGTGTATGCATTTATATACACATGCATTTCTCTGACTTTGGCTTCATAAAGAAATGAAAGTAGTAGTTTTCCTAACTTCAAAATCATTACTGAATAACGAATTATTTTCCTCTGAATTTTTTAAAGGAGGATGAGGATAATTTGATTAGAGGTTAAAGGAAATCCAGTATGACATTCCAGCACTCGATTGTCATGTCACTGAATTTCTGGTAACTTTCCTAATTTACACTAAACTATTCAGGATTGTTTTTAAAAGCTTAAAAAGAAAGAGAAAGTAACCCATTTTATTCTAAAACAGGCACCAGAATACTAGGTAATGTGGACTGAGCATTTTCTCTGAGTTAAGAGTAAAATAACTTCGATTTGACTAACATTAGCCTCCCACCTTCTGCTAAGAATGCATAACCTAGAAGTAATATTTTAAGTCACATCCCCTGACAATAGTTTGCAGACACAGGGAAAGATTCAGCAAGTGATACTTGCTGAAAGGTGGGACAATGTGACTTCTGTAGTTGCCTGCAGAGAGGATGTGGGCTGTTTGTTTGTTTGTTTGCTGGCTCCTTTGTTTTTAACTACAAGGGTCCATATGTCATCCTGAAATGAAGGAGTCATGCGGCAGAATACTTTGGTGAATCTGTTGTGGGCGTTGCCATCAACCTGCTTTGGATTTCTCTTGAGTGTACTGAGAACACAGGCATGTCATCAGCCTCTTTCAACCTCACTTCCTGCAGGAAGTATTACTTATTTCGTAGCATTGTGAGAAAGTATCAAAGGTGCTCGCATTTCTGGCACGTGGTAGATATTTCATGAACCTTAGTTTATTTTTCCTGGGAATTTTCATGTCATCACTATACAGATAACTCTTACATTTTATCTGAATTTATCCTCCAAGAGAAAAAAAGGCAGAGGGTGGAGTAGCAGAAAGAATAAAAAAAAAAGAGATGTATCTTTACAATTTACAGCTGACATTATCAGTACCTGTTGGTCTGGGTGAATATGATTTCCACTTCAAAATATAATAACGTTATTGAAAATAATTATTATGCTCTAAAGTTTTGCTGTTATACTATGCTATAAAGTTGTAATGCAATAAAGAAGAAAGAAGGTACCCATGAACCAAATAGCATATCCCAAGAACATCTCCATCTTTTTAGTCACAAAATACCTCCTGTGTTTATATCTTATTTCTGTGCTTTCCCTTTGATCTACTATGAAGATTAGCTCCTGAACAGAGCCTGGTAAATGGAATGCCTGGTAGAAATGAGAGTTACGAGTATACCAACAGTACTTTTCCTTCTCGTGTTCTCTGACACAACAGCGACTCAGATGGTTTAGTGTCTTCACGCTTTTCTGAAGCAGTATTTTCTACATGTCAATTCTAGCATGTCAAAGAAACAAGGTAGTTTTTCTGATATTCATGTCAATTGCAGGTAATAATAATAGATTCATCAATTATGACTTTCATTTTATAACTAATTCCCATTTGGATGATACCTATAGTAGAAACTTTCTGTAAAGAGCTTAGTAACCCTGTATGGAATGATAAGCAGTCCTATTTCTCGTGTCGTTGTAATTGTTTTCTAATAAAAAATGTAGGGAGTGAGAGAAGGGTAAGGAGAAATTTATTATTTACTTTTTGACAGAAACATTTTTTACCTTATTAGTCATCAAGCGTGGCTGAGCCTTGAGGGTATGCTCTCTGGTTGTTTGGATTATAAAATGTCCTAATCACGTTAGGACAGTTATGACTAACCCTCTCCTGCCACCTCTGAGGCTTGCTGTAATTCCTGATGGTTGTGATGGATTCCTTCTGTCTGGACCTCTGCTCCTTGTGGTTCTCTGCTCTAAACACAGTTGGAGCTTTGTTGTGACCTCATGTTATGCCTACTCAGAGTTTCTGGTAAAATAGAGCAAAAGTTTTATTAACTTGGACATATCTCTTGGCGCTAGAATTAGATCATTCTGACTTTTTTCTCGGGGTTGCTGAAATGGCGAGCATTGCCGTCTAAAGCCTGGAATGCTGGTCTCAAAAGTCAGAAGACCACAGGACTGAATTCCTGAGTCCAGCAAGGCCAGTCCCTTCTCTCTTTTGATCTTTGTGTATACACTTTGGTTACCTGGTGCTTGTGTGATTCATCCTGCAGCACAGATCGCATTGCCTGTTCAGCAGATTAAATTTTATGAGACTTCTTCCACTAACTTGTTTCTTGTTGCTGTGATGCTGTTACAAATCTATATAGGAAACTCCAGCTTCACATCATAGTTTGCAGCTAAATGTTCTCATTCACAATAGCTTCTAGTCTGCCAGTCCAAGGGACACTGTGCATTCAACATGAAAGACCAAATTAAAGAAAGTAACCAGCTCTGGCCTCAAAAATTCTTCTAGTTGGAGTAAACCTTTCACTGTCAAACTAACTTTAGTGCCTGAAAGATATTACAGCCTCATCTAAGTCACAAATCTAGATCTTCTTAAGTGAATTGAACTTCAAATTCATGGTCTAGTTCCCAAGAAGTGCCAGGCTTTTGCAAAGCAAGCGTCTCTTATCCCTCTCCCCTCCCCCAGACATCTAGCATTTTGATTTTTTTTAATCTCATATATTTTTTTAAAAATGAATGTGCCCAGCATTTTCTGTGGCTATTAGTATGGGTTTACAAATGCCTCGTTCTGGCCTTAGGAGAAATATTTTGACACCATCCATTCATCTATACTTTCCATTGTCTTTCATCTCTGTGTTCTGTTTGTTCACTATTATATTAATCATCTCCAACTAAAGTAATTTACAAATGAAATGATCTTCTGATCCTGAAAACAAATATACAAGCAAAAAAAAGAAAAGGAACACATGAACAATATGGTCATCTGGGTACTTGCAGACTTAAATTTGGCCAAGGATAAAATTATGTTGTATAAAATGTTAAAGAATAATTATATATTTAGTGATGTTAACAAAAGAATCAATATATTATTCAGTCTAGTTAAAATTATTTTGTCTTCAATTGAACTAATATCAGGTAATGAGAATTAAGCAATAAGTCTAAAAAACAAAAAGGTAAGAAAATTAATAGACTCTCTGAGTACTTTCCTACCCATAGGAAAAGGGCTTTGATTACAGGAATGATGAGGTATAGGTAAGACAAAGTAGCCTGCATTTTTATTTACCAATGAATCCTTGAGTTCTTTTCATTTCCTCCACAAAAATTGAAGAATGGAAATTAGCCTTTCATTCCATGGGGCAGAGTACAGGTCAGTTTTTCCAGGAAAGGAAAGCCATACTTGTCCATACATACACACACACATGCACATGCACACATCCAGATTCAGAGTACTCTAGCAAGCGGGAGTTAGTGGGTCTATCTTGTGGCTGTGATATACCTGTGTATCTATTTGATATACCTGTGTATATCAAATGGATACATAGGTATCCCTGCTGACCCTTTTATAGAGACCTTATTATAAAGGGATATGGAAGAACTGCTGATTCTTATAACATCTGTCTGTCTGGTAAATGCGATTCTCTTGTATTATCGCCATCTAATTCTTGGGAGTTGTGTAACTTCTATAGAACAAGGACTTGTGTAGCACCCAGAGTTCTTCAGACCTTGAGAAGAATTTGAACTTTAGAAAGTTGGCTGTATAACCTATGCTTTAGGTGCAGGAGAAGGTTCAGGAAAGGTCTTCTCCTTGTCACTGATAGCTATTAAGAGAGCATTGCTCCCATGTGGTTGAATGTTCAACACACTAAAAGATGTGAAATTAAGATAAATCTACAACCCAATGTGTTGTATTTTAAATTTTTCAACAAATAGAGGTTTCTCAAGGGAAAATCTAGGAATCAACCAGATCTTAGAGTCAGAACTCTGGCTTCCTTTTATTAGTAGGGTCTTGTTTTTCTGCTAAGGCTTTGTTTTCCACTGAGAACCCAACCATGCCTGTTATCTGTGCTCTGCTCTTCGTGGGGTTTAAAAATGGGAGGCAAATGAATGTGAGGCTCATGCTTCTGTCTCCTCATTGTGGTAGTCACTGGATTCTGTGGCTCTGTAATTGGAACTTTCCATACTAGTGTCTCCTGGGCCTCTGTGTGCTGAGGTAAAAATGGAAATTCCTAATAAGACATATCATTTAGTATTATTGCCAAGCGTTTTATAATATTTTTAAGTAAATGGCAGTTCTCAATTGAAAGCATTTGACTGTTCTGTACAAACTATGGAAATACAAGGAATGAAACTGGAAAATGGGCATAGCCTGGGATTTGGTTCTGAATGCTTTGAATATTAGGCAGCTTGATAGAGCTGTAGTTTCCACAGTGTGCTGAACAGCCACACTCCTCTCTTTGCCACTTTTTCCTGGTCAGTGTCAGGGTCTGAAACCTAATGGATGGAAAGAACGAAGACTTGTACTAAACACACACTCGCAGCATCTACAGAAATGATAAGATTTTAAAAGAAAAGGAGGAAGACCTCAGTCATTTTGAGGTACTTTACCCCGGGAGATGGACTGCTACTGGGAAAACACTGATTATAAATAATTACAAGCAATAAATTATAACCAAGGTCCACTATACGGACCTTCTTCAAGTTCCCTGTTTCAGGTATTGCAGGAAAGTAACCAGGCAGACTGACCTCTGTTCACCCTTCTTTTGGTGGCATGCTTTGCCATGCCCTTTATCAGTCCAGCTACAACCAGAATGCCTTCCATGAGGTTTTCTTCCTATTTACCGAATGGCATACGCACAGCTGCAAGGCCAGATGATGGTAGTAAGACACTGAACACATGGCTCCACTTTTTAAAAAATATTTTGTAACTTTAAAAACATTGTGTAAAAAGGGCTTCAATGTCCATCTCAATTTGTTTCCTTTCCACTGTGCAAAGTTTAGTGCCAAGAATAGAAAAACAGGTGCCAGGTAAGTTAAAGGCTCGGAAATTTCCCAAAACAAAGCAAAACCAGTGAACAAACAAAAACTCCAAGTTTTCAAGAAAGACTGCTTCAGGCATGAAGTAGTCAGTTATTTAATGATTTTGGCCTATTCCTATAAAGATACAGGATTTACCTGTAATTTTATATTATCCCTTCTGTATCCTCTTTAGAGAAACAAGACCTGCTTTAAACTAAGTATTATTAGTCAGACTAGTTCTTTAATGGGGCAGGATAAAATGAAAATAGTTTTCTTGAGGTGAAGCATTAAAAATCAGAAGTTTTCTGGAAATCCTATTTTAGTCCCGCTCAAGACACTTGTGAAATTTCAACACCGTATTGAAAAAAGTTAGATTTCCCTGTGTTATTTGCTTATGGAGGATTTGGACTGGGAATCTAAACACTGCAAATACACATTTAATGACACTGCATATTACAGGGAGGGGTGCTTTGCTGCTCTGGCCATGAACCTGGGAAAAAGTAGCTCCTGGGAGTTGTGGGAAAATGTATGGCCTGAAATTAGCCAAATGTTACAGAGCAAGATTCATATGCACCAACAAGCTTTTACTACTTCATTTCTTTGTATGCAGCAACCTTTGGCCTCTGTGAGGAAGATGTTGTGCTTGTGGAAACAGAAACTGGCTATTTATGTCCACAGCCATCACACTAACACAGAATTGCAGTCATTTGGCTAACTGGTATGTAGCAGTGTGCAATCCCAGGTTTTAGAGAGGTGTAATTGGAGCTGCAAGGACAACATTATAAGGAATATTATTCAGGCTTCTTCACTGTTCGAAGAGACTTGGCTCAAATGGCAAATACTTGGAGGATTGTGTTTGCTTCCTGGAACCATTTTTGTGACATTTTTTTATGGAGGCCACTTGATATAAATCACTGAAAATTTAAATTACTTAGAACATTTTTCAGAAATAATTTTCTATTATGAAAATACTTCCATAATACATAGAAACATCACCTTCTTGATTATCTGTGTAATGAACTTATCATTTGAGGCCAACTCTGGTACCATCTTTGTGTGTGTATCTGTGCTGGGGAATCCAGGGACTGAGTTATGCTAAGCACACATTCTGCCACTAAGCTATACCTCTCTCAGTATCATCTGTTCTCAATGGGATAGCAACAGAACTGTGGGATGGTCAGACTAGGAAAGCTGCAGTAGTCAGGTCACGGCTATACCGATGAGGATTGTATACTGAGAGTAGACCTCAGTTCCTGTGCCTACTAGTATGGGGGTGTTTCCTTGACAGTGGAAGAAGTAATGTGAATGTGCGTGTTAGGCACTTTGCCTTAAAAAGAGGTGAAAACTCCAGCATTTAGTTCCTACATAATTTTAATGTATATAAATACACAATAGTGTTATTTCTTGATTATGATGGCCTTTCTTTCCCATTATTTTGCTAGTTTGACCACTCTTTGTTTCTCATGTAGAACTTTGAAATAATTTCTTCACTGGTCTCTTCATCTCTATTTTCTCCCCTTCCAAAGGATAAGGAATAGATGTTAGTTTTTTTAATCATAACCCTGCTCAAAAGCCTGTCTCCATGGTCTGTGTACTAAGCAGTCATTCCAGCCAAGACTATCAAGGGTTCTTTTTTTTTTTGTATCAAAAATCAAACTGAGGACCTTGCACTTGCCTGGCAGGTGCTGTTTTCAAGGCCTTCTCAGATACTGATGCATTATTATGGTATGGCTTCATTAATGATCTCTTATTTATAATCCATGTCCTAGTCAAACTGCACTGCCAGCTTTCATTGAACAATAATTTCTCCTTTTCCTGAATCCACAAATTTATTTGATTTCCCTTTTAACATAGTGTCTTCTCACACAGCCAGAGGCCTAATTCACCTGCTTAACATATCACCCTTTTAAAGTATTTCCTGTTCTGCCTTTTTATTGTTGGATAGATGCTTGATAACATTGATTGATTCTTTTTGTTGCTGCAGTGAATGTTGCGTTATTTCATTGCAATCTTGGTTAATATTGGTATGCAATCATACCTTCAAATGATGATTGTTTAACCTTCACATTTCATAGTTATATCATAACTTTGCTTTAGTGTTTGCCTTTTTGCATTGGTTAGAATTTTTAGATAACTGGTAAATAATGATAGTGACAGTCAATCTCCTTGGCTTGTTCTCAACATTCATAGATTCCCTACTCCTCTACCAGCTTATGGCATTAAGTGTAATTTAGGTTGTTGGCAGGGAGTAGGTATTGTTAGATGATAGACTTAGAGTTTCATTCTAATTTTGCTTTATAAAGATATGATTCAAAACACCTGATATCATTTGGTTATATTTTTAAATTTTAAACACATATCAAAGCACATATTTGAACTTGTCCTATTTATAACATACATTTAAACATACATGTGAAAGAAACATGACAATAGAATGATACAATAAGTATCCATTGTCCACTTCAGCAACTATCCATTAGTTTTATCTTGATCCCAGTCACTCCCTTCCCCTTTTATGATTTTGTTGCATTTCCCAAACAAGCTAATTCTTTAATGCTTACATATTTCAGTGTGTATCTCTAAAGGACAAAGAACATTCTATTTTCTAACCATGACCATGAGCCATTTAACACACACAAGAACTGATGATAATCTCCTAAAATTAATTACTTAGACAGTGGTCACATTGCCTCTTATAAATTATCACAGTTTGAGTCAGTATTCAAATAATGTTCACACAAACTGAATGGTTGATATTTGTCTTAATGCTGTCTTATGTGCCTGACTTTTGGACTTTTCCCTCCCTCTTTGTCTCTTACCTCTAGCTCTTTGTCTGTCTTCTTCTCATTTCAGTAGGTATTTTCTTTTTTAAAGAAACCACATTATCTGTCCTGTAGAGTTGTGAGGAGTCTGAGTTTTGTGGATTATATCCTCCATGGTGTCTTTGGAATGGGTTCACTGGCCTAATTTTCTTACAATATATTTATATTTGTATGAGAATATTTGATTAAATTCAGGTTTCACTGGGAGAAGAATGTTTAATAAGTAGTTTCATAGAAACTGACTTAATTTTGCCAAGCGTCAATTCAGTATCTCCTGAAATAGTCACATACCTTTTAAATTTTGATGTGCCATGCTTGTTGTTTAATTTGAATAAGATAATTTATTTGCCTCATGATTTCTCTCCTCTGACCTTTCATCTGCTTTCATTTCTAAAGATGTTTTAGTGGGTGAATAAATTAGCCTATGTCATTAAATGTCACTTGATAATTTCAGTAGCTGGCTGAACAACTGACTCCTTGATCATTGTAGTCCTCTTTGTTTTGATTTTTATTTGGTGTTCAGAATTTTGACTAGCTTGAGGAGTGACAAGTCAGCATTTCCTACATTGACATGACCTTTTCCCAACTAAAATGATCCTGGTAAAAAATGCAGAGTCTAGTAAAGAATGTGTCCCTTCCACATTTAGCCTGGTGACATCTATAAGTATATCAAATTAAGCTAGTAAAACTGACTGCTAATATGTGCTTTGTAAGATAGACAGGTAGTGCTTTTTTAGAAATGATATTGATGGAAAAAGAATCAAGGGATGGCTTAAAAGTTGGCAGGGTCCTTGCTATGGAAATTTTATACTCATATAAAACCATCAGTGATTAATTGAAAATATATAGCACAACAGTGTTTCTCTAGTTGGCTTCCTAGCTAGCAAAAGATTATTGGTTTTATGAAGGAAAATACTGTGGCTTTCTTGTTATAACTCCACCTCAGCCAATTATCCAAAGACACTCTCCTCTTCTTCAAAAATGCTGTCACATCCTCCAAGACCTCGCATCACTGAGATGTGGTTCTCCAAGGAGTAGAGATGTGTAATTAGACTCGGTCATGAATAAAATGTGCTGTCAGGAAAAAAAAATAAAGGGAAAACCCCAACAATTTGTATGTTTAAAAAATAACCTTTTCTAACCAGGCGTGGTGGCTCACACCTGTAATCCCAGCACTCAGGAGGCTGAGACAGGTGGATCGTTGTGAGTTCAAGAGCAGCCTGGGCTACAAAGTGAGCTCAAGGCCAGCCTGAACGACATAGTGAGACCCTGTCTCAAAAACATGGGCCAGGGATCTAGCTCAGCGGCCTAAGCACCTGCCTGGCAAGTGCAAGGTTATGAGTTCAATCCCCGGTGCTGCAAAAATAAATAAATAAATAAATAAATAAATTATAAAAAATAAATTTTTCTGACAGTCTTATTTTTCTAAAGACAGCACTGTCTAATGACACCGAATTATCTGCTCAGCAACTGGTGAGAACTGGTGAGAATCTGCTTTCTGTTTAGCTACAGATGATGCCAGTGTTACAACAAAAATTACAATTCTGTTCTATGAGGAGAAGCACCCAAAGGTCACTTTTCATTCTACTTAAAAAAAATAACATCAATATCCATCCAGAAGGCTTCTACGGGAGCAATGTAGCTAAAGGCAACCTAATAAACCAACTTAAATCCCAGTATGCGTGCATTTAACAAAACAAAAAATAAGGGCTTCCTAATTCACTTGTGTGACCTTAGACAATCTTGCTCTGTGCACATTGTGAATTGCTACCTAGAGCTATTTTATTAAATATTGAAGGACTACT
>RJWT010056192.1:0-10064 GCA_004365215.1 Cuniculus paca
AAGTAATGCTAATCATAGACAAATGGTAACAACTTTTTTATGAAAATGGAAAGTGGATATGCAGAGATGAATAAATTGGCAAAGTTCAGAAAACTAATTGCTAAGTGCCTAAAAAAAAAGTATGAAAAGGAGAAGCAAGAACATGCAAGCTTCTTGGCCAGTCCCAGAGAGTAGACATTTCATATATCCTGAAAAGCTGAAGAGAAGATTGAAGACATTTGTTCTGAATAAGGAACAGCTAAGTCTACTCCTATATCTGTTAGATTGTGGTGGGTAATATAACTCAATCCTGATAAAGAAGGCAAATCCACTCTTTGAAGAAACTGAACCAGTGGCATCCTTGGAGTTCTGGATACCAAGCATGAACATGGAGTGGAGACATCATAGTAGATTGGGGGTCAGGGGAGTGAAAGAGTACCTATTTAATAATAGCAGTGCCAGTCTTTTTGGTCCATTCAACCACCAAAAGCCTTTTAATAAGAATTTTTCTTTTCTCCTAACCCTGAACAGAAGCTTGGAGGATTTCTCAATAGAGTTATCCAAGAGTTCCAAATTTAAAAAGTCCTTAAATCTGACATCTAGACAGTTCCACAATGAAATGGTACAGATTGATCACTTTATCATGAAATTCATTTGACAAAGTTCACTTGTGAAAACAGAATTTATAATATGCTTTCTCTTTTGAATATGAATGTACAAGGCTAGAGAACTTGTCAGATGATACATTAGAAATACATCTAATAAGAAAAGAAATAGAACAACAGGAAAAAAGTGCAGGAAAAAGTCAATGTAGTTAGCAAAATAAACAACTCAAAAGAACTATATTTAATATTCTAAAAGCCCCCTTCCCATGAACCAGCCAGTGTACAGTCTGGGAGATAAGAAGACCCGGCCCCCCCTACCCCCCATAGGCAACCGGCTGATTCAGAGGAGCACAGACTGGGTTGATCGCAACTGAGGTACAAAAACAATTTAATGCTTGTATTGACTGATTGACTTTGCAGGCCTGGGCTGGTAGCCTGAACATCTGTTTAGAGGATAGTAATATGCAATATAGCAACGATAGGAGATTTTCTTCTGTCTTGTTTTTGAAATCCAATATTGTTCTTAGTGTTTTGTTTTGTTTCATTTTATTGTTTTGTTTTATTCCCTTCAAAATTAAAAAAAAATTCTAAAAGCTATCAGAAAGGATGTGACAGTCTTGGTAAAACCAAAATTTATAAATAAAAATGTTTGGAATGTTCAAATATGTTAGCATAAATATAAATTCTATAGAATAAGAAGTAAACAGTTAGATTCTTTTTCAGAAAGAAGACCACATGCATGATGTAAAAGTGGAGAGATAATAAAATTAAAGTAATAGTTCAGAAGGTCAACAATCTAAATAAAATTTTGAAAGAGAGGACAAAATAGAAATTAAAGATGATATCATCAACTGAAACTACATTAAAACTTCCCCTAACAAAAAGACATGAGTCAACAGGTTGAATACCAAATGCATAGCACAGAGCAGGAGGAAAAAAATCTATAGAGGATAAAGAAGAGATTTTAAAGGCTTCTAGAAAAGAAAGACTCTTATAACTAAAGCATCAGAAATTGGAATAATATTAGGCTTTTCCAAGTCAATGTAAGAAGCTCAGAAAATGGTATAATACACTTAAATTTCTTATTTAAAAGTTGTGTCTAATTTATAATTTTATACCTACTCAAACTATCAATTACACGGTACAACATAAAACTACTTTATTACATTCAAAATCTCAAACATTTACCTCTTATATACCAGTTTTTAGAAAACTCGAGAAGAAAAAAAGCCATCTAAATGAAGAAGAAACCCAAGAAAGGGTAAAACATGTAGTCCAAGAAAGAAGGGTTTCAATGAAAAAGAGAAAATAGAAAGTCCTAGTTTGAAATGCCCATATAAGGCTAGCAAGTCAGCCAGTCAGCCCTAGAACAAGAGGAATATCATTAATTATGAAATTCATTTATCATGTGATATGTCTGCACAAATATCTGTGTGAAAATTAGTTATTCATAAATACAATAAAAATTCCACAAATCTAACAAATTATATAAACAAAGGGATTAACAAATAAGTTTTGTAAGTAAATGCAGTACATCATATGGCTCAGCTGTAACAATATATATCTAGTCATGGTAATGTATATATCAAGTACATGTTTTCATTTTTTAAATTGTGATGAAATTATGCTGAAAGTAAGAGTGGAGAGTGAGTTTTGTATGTATGGGCAATAAGCTAAGAGAACTAGATCACATTTACAAACAAAATCAATAGATAAAGGAAATTTTACAAAATTATGAAAAAATATATTATCTAGAAATATAGATACAAGGAACAAGAGAAAACACCTACTTAAAACAGTTTTAAGGAGTAGCTTCTAGAAAAAAGGACTTAAGGATGAGCAAAAGTAGCTGCTCTTATCAGTGGAAAGCAGGGGTCAGTAAACCATGCCCATAGGTCAAATCCAGCAGGCAGCTAGTTGTATACATAATCTCTTATTGAAATACGGCCACACCAGCTCATTTATGGATTATCTGTGGCTGCTTTTGTGCCATAAGTAGTTGCTAGAACAGCAGAGTCGAGCACCTATGACGGAGCATACCCGGACTAGAATTTATCTTATTTACTTCCCACCCCACAACAGAAGCAGCTTGCCAACCTCTGGTCTAGATCAGTGGTTCTCGAGCTGTGGCTGCCTCAGTACCCTCTGAAGGGCTTGTTAGAACACACTTTGTGGGGCTCACCTCAGAGTTTCTGATTCACTGGTTTTCTTTGGCGGGTCCTAGAGAATTTGCCATTTTAATAAATATCCATGTGATGCTGATACTGCCAGCTCAAGGGCCCACTTTGAGAACCACCAATCTGAAAAAAACTTTTTAAAAATCAGGGGTAAGCAGTATGTTTGTAAAATGAAAATTTAAAAGTGGAGAAGTATAAGGTCGAAAGTGTGCGCACAACTTTATGCTATTATCAATGTAAAAACAACCTCTAATGAATTCAGTGTAATAGGAAATTTCTATAATGTTATAAAACAGCTTTTTAATGCAGCCAAAACACTAAACTGTGGAAAGCACAGTTTTATTAATGACATTATAGATAAAGGCGTTAATACTGTGATTACCCAGACCCTGCCCTCAAATGAAGATGCTTTATCCACATGGTTAGGGACAGACCTATCATGCTCCCTCCTCTATGGTACTGTATTTATCAAAGGTAGATTATTGCATAACCATATCAATATGCAAACAGTTGTTTAAAAATCTTTTCTCGTTTCTTCTAAAACAGTATTTTTCTTTTTCTTTCTTTTTTTTCAGTTAGTATGTTATAAAATTGGTGTCCTGGACACATCAGTTTGAGAAACTTGATTGAAATCCTATTCCTCCTCACCTGATCCCTTTTTCAGATATTGAAACCGATACCACAGCAACTCATGGGTGGTAGGTCTAAGACCTCCAGACCTGATCCCACTTCCTTCCCCTCTTCCACCCAGCTCCTGTTTGCTTTGCCTCAGGTGGTGAAGGGAAAAAACCCAAATGAGCCCAGACTGAAATCAGGCATGAAGAAAAAAGAGCCCTGCTAACACCAATAACCATCTTTGTTTCTAAAAGCCTGAAACAAAGGAAATTCTCTGCTTCCAGGAATAGCTTTAATCAGTCACATATGTGAGCACAGACCCAGTGACTGCTCAGACGATTTTCTACCAGCGTAACAGGATTTTCCCAACACATTGATTTTTTCTTTGCCTATTATCAGTATAAGTAGTTTTTTGTTGTTTTAATTTTATTTTTTTAAGATCCTAGGCATGATACCAAACCTTTCAACCAGGCAAGCAAGATGCTGACAATCTCTAGTATTTGAAAGCAAAGAGAAATGAAGGATTATTGAGGATAGAAATAGTCCCTGGTTGGTGAAAAACAAACAAACAGCTTTAAAAATCTGAGAATTGTGCCCTGCGGGGGTGGGTTTGCTGAATTGTCAGCTCCACCAGTTAATGAGGTAGTTTGTCAAATGGAGATAGAAAAGACCATTTATAACAATGCTGGCATTGTGTGTGATTTAAAAATCAAATTGAGTGGAAATGCAGTATATACTAAATGACATTGTTTATTTTCTAATTAATTTGCTACAAACTACAAAATAAAAGTATTAAAGATGTTGAATGTTGTATGCTTTTTAGGAGAAAAAGCACCAAAAGCATTTACCGCTGAGATAAAGCGAATATACAATCCATTAACTTTCTGTCTATCAGAGAAATGAGTTATGATTTGAAAGTTTGGAAAGGGCATTGGTATTTTGGGTGGAACATCACTTTTGGAGTTACTGTTTTACGTAAGCCCACTGGGATTGTGATCTCCTTTGTAAGGTTCAGTGGAGTTACAAGGAGTTTGGGGACCACGTGGCCACAATTGACAGTGTTCATTTTTGATATTCATAGACCAGAGATTCAGACCATTGGGCCGATATCATTAAGTGAGGACAGAAGCTAGTATCACAACTGCTCATGAAGTTTTTCCTCTGTAGGCTACAAGGATCTCATAGGCATGTGAATATATGAATATATATATATATATATATATATATATATATATATGAGTATCTGTGAATAGCCATGTGAATATATGAATATATATATATATATATATCTCCAACCCTGCGAGAGGAAGAAGTGCAGATGGTGAAGCCTGAAGACCCAGGGTCAAATTTGGACTCAGTCAGAGGCTGACTCTGTGACATCTAAGGAAAGATGTTGAAACTCACTGAAGCATAGTTTTCTCTTCTGAAAAATAAGGATGATATGAACTGTCCTGCAAGACTATTCAAAGGGCTAGAACTTAGAGTTTGTAAGTAATGTGCGGACAACTAGTAAATAATAATGGAGGTTATTATTGATTAGAATATGTTGGGGGTATCATAGCCAAATTGGCTCATTGAACAAACTGAGGAGTCAGTAAGTCTTAAAGGGTTGGTGTTACCACTTTACTCATATCCCAACTTTGCTTCTTCACTCCTCTAATAAAAGTTTTACTTCTTTTCCTGGGATTGCTATAAAGGGGTTTCCTTTCTGTCCCAGCTCCAAAGCCTCTTGTCTCTTACAGCAGGCTTTTCTTAGAAGCATAGCATTGAGTGAGACAATGCATGTATTAATAACAAAATTTTGACCTCATTAAATTCTCACAGTAACCATGTGAAGTAAATTCTCTAATGAGCCCTATTTTACAGAAAAAAAAGTGATAGATTGAGAAGCGAGGTAATTTCCAAGGTGCAGAATTATGATTTGTGTCTAGGCAGTTTGGCTATAAAATCCTGCTCTTAACAGTTGTTCTGTGCAGAGCTTGAAGTATCGCTCTCCTTCAGTGCCACCAGGGTTGACATTCAGAGCTTGCCATTCAATGGGATCCAGAGTTTAGGAGCTCTTACTCTATCCTGGTTACCAAGGCTGTGGTGAGTATATGAAATCCACAACCAGCCCACCTTAGAATCTGTTTTAGGTGTCTTCTGTTTCCACGCTGGAGGAATCCTGCATGTCCAGCATCTCCACAGTGTCCTTTGTGGGACATGAGGAGTTTAGAATTCCTTAAGGCTATAACCCCAAGGAGAAGTTGTTAAAACTAGAAACTTCGTGTGGACATGGACCAATTTAGTGTTCTTCTAGGTTGTATATCTCATCTGGTGTGTAACAGCAGGTTTAGATTTGATTTATGTATGGCTGATTTGACAGACAGTTACATGGGTAAATGATGGTTGTACAGATCAACGGATGGATGGCACTCATAAGAAATGAATGTATGTTGACCTAGGAACTGATTCAAAATATTTCATTGTGTTTCTATTGTCTTTAATTAAGTTATACGATAGTTTTCTCCTATAATTATATTTTTCTCATTCGATATATCATTCCAAATGACTGGCATAAAATCCAGTTATTCACATAAAAATATGCACAATCTTGAAAGTACATAGTTTAGAATAACACTAAATGATTTATTTCCCCCAAAAAACAAAAAAAATTTTCTTTCATTCAACAAATATTTATTGCATTTATAAAAGCTTGAAGCATAACTGTTAACAAAACAGAGAAACACTCTGCCCTCCTGGTGAGGGCATGCTAATAGGGGAGACAGACAAAAACAAACACTCCCACGTGTAATGTGTGAAGTTGTTTAAGAGCCATGGAGAACATTTGAGCAGGTTGAGTGGTACTAGTGGGAGTGCTGCTGTTTAAAATAGGATGATCAGTTATTTTCAAGTTGTGTGAAAAATTTATCCTACACTACAATGTGAGAATTTATGAAATGTAATACTGCAAAATATAAGGGAACAACAAGGAATTTGGAGATCTGAATTAATATCGGAAGTCTTTTGTATAATTTGATAAACAGAGAAACAGTTCTATTTGTAATAGATATGTGTATTTTTCTTACAGAATTTACAGCTCTGGAATTTGAAGGTCCTAGTGTCTCCCCAGTCTTAAACTGAGACGGTGAATGAAAGAAGCATCTTTTCTGTCATCAGTGTAGCAAAATGAGAGGTAGAGAAAGCACGCTAAGAAAAAACCAGGTCACCGGTTGAACTGTCTTGCCTTTGGCTCAGAGCACAGCTCTGCCTGAACTCGTGGCTTGTGTTTACCTTACTACTTGGTTCGAGACCTGAAGTGATGTGTTCCTGCCCCAGAGCACCCTTTCTTCTGTGAGCCTGCAGCATGACCACCAGTAGCCACGCGTGCCCTGTTCCAGCAGTGAATGGACACATGACTCACTATCCAGCCACGCCCTACCCATTGCTCTTTCCCCCTGTCATCGGAGGACTTTCCCTGCCTCCCCTCCATGGGCTCCATGGCCACCCTCCTCCAAGTGGGTGCAGCACTCCATCACCAGCAAGTAAGTCCAGCTGGAGTTGCTTCTTTTGGTTGATGAGCTTAATTGCCTAGGCAAACAGGATGGTTGATATTCTTATTTTGCTCTTATTTTGTTGGTGTTGCTTTCTCTTGATCTAGAATTCTGCCTTTATTTCTATGGGAAGAAATATGACTTAAATAAAATAAATGATGAGCTTCAGAATTTGGTATCTTCTAAGCTCCTTTCCTCCTATGTTCCATTTTAAAAAATGCAAATATAATAGCTAATCAGCCAACACGGCTAATGTAGCTGAAGAAATTGGCCATTTGATAAATGATGTGAGCTTTGAATTAGGAGATGACTCCATAAAAATCATCACTGATACTAGCTGTGAAATCTCTTATTTTCTGTGTGTAGATGATATCTACAGTTGTTCTCAACTCCCCAGGGAGTCAATTCTTGTCACATTATGGGTTTATCGTGTCCTTGATCACTTTGAATTCTGTGCTAAGCTGTTTCTTACCCCAGATATTCTCTTAAATTGTGCATAGAAATTACTATAAAATAGAAATAATCAGAGACCTCTTCAAGACAAATATGATGTATCTGTTGTTAACATCTATATTACGTGATTTAACAAAGGGAAAAGTTCCCTCTGTTTCAAGACAAGCTGTGGTAGGCAGTGAGGTCTCCCCTCTTACAGAAATGGTTGACATGGCTTAGCACCTGCAGATGCAAAGTATTCTTAACTCAGTGGGGATGGCCAGAAATGCACAGTGTATTCTCTGCCTTCTTCTAACTCATAGTCCAACCAGAGCTCTGCATGACTTTTACTTGTGATGTGTCACATACTGCTGCTTTTGAAGGAGTTCCTCCAAACAATGGTGTGGCACATAAAAAGTTTATCTTTTCAGGTACTGCCTTCATATTTCTGTATTGTTTTTCTGTGTCCCTTAACGTCTCTCTCCTGTATCCTTAGCTCATTGGGGAAAGGGAACTTGTTCCATCTAAATAAAATCCCTTATCTATTGATACAATGCCTTCAAAAATACTAGGAGATGGATGGATAGATAGACTTCCACTGAAAAAATGCTGATTACCATCACAGAAATATCAAGCCTGGTAAATACTGTCTTGTTTTCCTTCTTGAAATGACCTGGCTATAATCTTCCCTTGTTTGTTTTGGATTTCTGGCCTAAGTATAGAACCAATAAAGTCTTTAAAAATGGTTAATGACCTGTTCCCATGCTTTTGAACTTCAAATTAAAGTAGATGCAGTGGAAATGGCTTCTTCACTATCAAAAGTGGAAAAGTATCATTATCTAAATTCTCTTGCTGATCCAAGCACCAGTGTGCACAGTATTTGTGTTCACCTAATATGCAACTGATATAATGAAATTACTTTCATTCAACATAAGGGGGTCTAAATGATTGTTAAAACTATTAAAAGTCAACCAAGATTGGGTATTCAAGTCCGTAGTTCAGCTAGCTTGGTCAGTAGCATATTCTCACAGGTTTCATTCCTTATATCAGAAGTATATTTTGTAGATATAACCAAACAGTAAAGACATCAGTACGATTCCCATCGTAGGTGATAAAATCTACCATATTAGAAATTCTTACACAGTCTGCAGCTCCAAGGTACCCAAGTGCAAGTCCCAGCAGCTTTGGACTCCTATAGCAACTAATGTTAAGGAAGATGCAGAGTACAGTAAATGGAGGTGACTGAAATTTTTTTTTCTTTTTGAGGCAGGGTCTCACTATGCAGTTCAGGCTGGCCTTGGGCTCATTTTATAGCCCAGGCTGGTCTTGAACTTGCAAGGATCCTCTTTCCTCAGCCTCCTGAGTGCTGGGATTACAGGAGTACACCACCATGGCAGGGCTGGGGGTTTAGCTCAGCAGCTCAAGTGCCTGCCTAGCAAGCACAAGGTCATGAGTTTGATCCCTGGTACCAAAAAAAAAAACAAAAAAAAAAAACAGTGAAATCTTTGTGCTGACCAGCATCACTGAACACTTGAGCACATTCTTAATAGACAGATTCCTCATCCATCTGCTTGAAGATATCTTTTGGTTTAAGAAATCTATAGAGTAGTTCTTGGCAAACTCTAGCCTAAAGGCCAAATCCACCCTACCATCTGTTTTATAAGTAAAGTTTTGTTGGAATGCAGCCATGCTCATTTGTTTATATGTTGTCTAGAGCTGTTTTTGTGCTACAATAACTTTATAGCCATTGATCATAAATATTTACTGTCTTCCTGCATAGAAAAAGTTTGCTGGTCCCTGCTATAGATTTATGAGCATTAAGACCAGAGTCAAATCATTGCAAATCTAACCCAAGCTCTGTAACTGGTGATGTTAGCTCTTCTAATTCCTTCTCCTGTGAAGAAGACAATGGTTCAGTTTGTAAACTGAACTGTACTAAATCACATCTGAGGTTCCTTTCAGCTCTAAATATGGGGTAACCTTCTTGCTTTCACAAATACTAATAATGGACAAGATGCTATTATTACTATAAGGTTGAACCATAATGCAGTTGCCATTTTGGAGGGATCAAAATTAGTCACATGTTGAGAGCTGCATATATCTCAACCTTTGGAAGGAAAGGGTTTGAAGGTCAAAAGAGAGAAAGGTTAAAGGACTGATGATAATTTTTTCAGAAGGCCTTGCCAAAAAGGGGCTGAGTAACTGCTTCCTGAACGATAGTTGAAGTGGGTAGAAAGAGGAGTTGATATCGAAAATTCAAGCTGGATACTTCAAAGTTGGCTTACTTGATAGCCTAATACCTTGTTTTATTATTCCTTGATATAGTCAAAGCACATGAAAGCTGCTCAGATGAAATTCATTAAAAGAGCTACTGTTGAGAACATAATCTGTTAGTTGGCACTCAAGAAGGGAATTGTCTTTATTAAAGCCTGTGTCTTTGAAAGATCCTGGAATGGTGAAGTCTTAAAAATTATCCACAATTTCCTGGCTAAAAAGAAATTTAAAATTTTATTCATGTACTGAAATTAGCGAGGTAGCCACAAATCAAAAATTCTCAACTAACAGCACAGTTAGAAAGGTTGGGAAAGGTGACAAATAAGGAACAAAAAGAGAACAGACTTGTCAGACAGTGACTCCATGAAGCAATTCACATTGTTGAACTACAAGGTGTGCTAATGTTTCTTTCATAATCTGTACACATCTGTATTCTACAGCTCAGCCAG